>CM033471.1:181124489-181314389 GCA_019447015.1 Hymenochirus boettgeri
CCTCCGGGCACTCCGGTTTCCCCCACAATCATAAAGACATACTGATAGGTTGTATGTGTCAAATACATTTGCTTAGATTGTATTTATAAATCCACAATAATAATAGTAATTAATTGCAATGTGACATTCCACTTGTATTGTGCCTAAAATAGAAGATTCCTTTTTAACTACTTGAAAAATTGCAACAGTGAACCTGAAACCAGCGACCTTCCAAACAAATATTATATAACATCTAATGAGTAGAACAGGCTATTCCTGTACCAGGGAAAGGGGCATATTTGATTTATGTTGTAAAATATTTATTGACAATATGAATGTAATTGTTATAATTTAGTGTTTTGTGTCTGCTCATTGGTTCCTTTGTGGTATGTAATGTACCATAATGAACCTTCCCTACCCCACACCCCAAACTCTAAAATCATTATATTTACTTTCCTCTCCACAGTCTATAATCCTTAACTTTCTCCACCACAAGAAATGCATCTTTCACAGATCGCAGATTGCAGCTGTCATTGCTGTGACAGCAAAGTCATGGACTATGATTGACTCTGCATTCTGGTGGCCCTCCTCTGTCCTGCATGCCTCCTCTGTAAAAGCTCTCTGAGGAAGCACATCAGTGAAAAGTAAGGATTATGGGCTTCAGGGATAGAGATGAACAACTGGCGAGTTTCGTTCCAACAGTGGTTCTGTGGAACTTTTTGAATCTGATTTGAACCCAATTGAATCAGTATTTTTAATAAAATTAAATTTTAGCAATTTTGATTTTCAAAATTTTCGGATTTTTACAATAGGCAGTTCTAAAGCAAAACCAGGTTTGTTGTAAAACTGGGATTTATCACTATGCAGGGACCATGGTGAGGTACCTGTAAGTAACTATGAAGATCTCAGGGTATTGGGGGTAGGGGAGGTAAGTATAGAGTTGTGTTCTGGTGGTTGACATGCCGTTAATTAAATTTTCATGGTTACAAAACATGTATTGCTTTTAAAAGTTTCAATTTCTAAATGTTAACAAAGGCAATGTCACATTTACCACAGAACACAAAAATAGAAATCTGCACATGAATATATTCTAAATCTGAAAGTAATTTAAACATAGATACAAAGGACACCAAGGAGCCAGGGCAATTGTCTCACAAATGTAGTTTATTCCAGACTTCAGCACCTGAGAAGAAGAACTTACAGAGAGAGAGACAGAGGGAGAAAGAGACTGTGTGTTTTATATCCCTGCTTGCACATGCACACTAGATCATATGTGATGGTTTTCAAACTTTCTTAGACCTGGGCACATTTGACAATACATATTTTTGTCTCATATTTTTTCTAATACTAAAATTTGTAGTATTTCCCGCAGTTTACAGAGACCATGTTAATGATATTTGGATATCAAATTGATATCATAATGATTACTGCATCGTGGGCGCATGCAGTAACCTTGCAAACCTTAAAGGGCAACTATAGTGAAAAAAAAACTTTGTCTGTATACAATGTATAGATCACTTAGTATAAGCTGCCTTACTTTCATGTTTCTGTGTGGCTTCGTTTCTTCACACTGGCAGAAGTTTGTACCAAGTGTGTAGTCCCCCTCCCCTCTCTGTCTACTCCCCCTCAAGCAGTGACGGGCTGTATACAGAGTCCGAGCATTGTCATGAAAGGATTTAAATAAAGTGCTGACATCCTGTTGACCCTCCTTCCAGAGCTAGACTGCAAGCAATCAAAGTGTGGAATAAAGTAGCAATATGCTGAAGGGAGGGCAGAGGGGGAGGGGGGTGTGAGATTCTTACAAGTAAGTTCTGAACTCTGCCTGTTTTCTTAACTTTGCTAATTGTTATTTACTTTTTACCTAAAGTTCATATCTTCCCTGCTTAGCTGAGATCATAATCACTGAAGAGTGAGTCAGTGTAACAGCAGCTTGTAGTGAGACCTTCACAAACACAGTGACACTGCTTGTTGTCCTGTTACATTTACGTTTCAGTGTGTCTTGTTTGGTATATAGTCTGTATTAATGTATTATATATACTGTATTAGTGTTCCATTTGAGTCACTGGTTTTGTAGTATATAAGAGGGGGGGAGCGGGGGGAGGGCTGTTTTATAGTGTGTTATGCTCATATTGCTGGGGTTAATGGTTTATTGATTGTGTTTAGCATACAGCATTTGATATATGTTGCACATGGTACATATAGTGTGGGTGAGAGAGTGTGTGACGTACTGCCGGGGAGCTTTGGATTGTGTGGGTGTGTGCCTTTGAGTGACAGATGAGGTGTAGCAGCTCCTACAAATCACCGCATATGCAAAGGCTATATCTCGGGGACTATGTAGAATTTAAAGAAACTAAAGGTACCCTGTGGATGGGATGACTTATAGGATACATTAGAAGAAATTAAAAAAAAACAATTTTCTCACTATAATTGCCCTTTAATCTGTACTGTCGCCTTTACCCCCACCATATTTATTGGTCTTTAGCATGTGTTTCACTGCTAAAAAAGGAAAACATGTTCTGCAAATATGTCATAAACCATAACTAGTTGTATAGGAAAAGCCGGTTGAACAAAATGGCAAAACGCGTCGATCTAGGTGGCTGACTGGATTGGGTGGACTTAATTTGGAACATTGGCATACTGAGAGAGGGGCCTTCAGGGGATAACAACGTTTAGATGGTCGGGGGAAGATAGGTAAAGAAAAAACTGAGTTGGGAACAGGACACATTGGCGGAGGTGGCTTGCAAGCAGAGCCAGGCGGGGTGGATATGGACAGGTTGGAGGTGTGATCTTACTAAGGTATTCGTTCCTTTGATCTATATGTGATTTGGTGCAAGTCCCGGCCAGTCTCCCAAAGAATGGACACAGAGTCCGATGTATTCGGAGGCCATGCTACAGCATCCATAACAAGTACTTTTATTTTCCATCCAGCCAGCCTACCACGTATTTATGTTTATTCCTCACAATTAGGAACTGGGCATGCCCAGACAATAGGGGAGATGTGTATATTATATTATATATATATGTGGTTATAATGGTGATTTAAGGGTTAAAGGGCATGTCCACCCCCAAAACTATAATCCCCAACTAATGGCCCCACCATGTAGTGTAGTTAATCCTTACTCACATCCCAACTCCATCTGGTTCTCCTGTAGTCCCCCCCCAAAGTTCCAAAAACTGCCCACCAGGAGCCTAGCAGGTCCATATAGGACACTGCTCGCTACTGGCCTCCCGGAGATTCCTGCCATTGGTGCGAGCCCTTCTCCCCCCTCTTCCTCCCCTCCTCCCTTTTTTACTACCTCCCCTAGACAAATCCCCCTAATATTGTGCTCCCCATGTCCCCCAGCCCCAACCGCATGTTTTTTTTTTTAAAAGCTCCACAAACTATTACTTACCTCTCCGCTTTCCTCCGCTGCACTGAATGACCGGCAGCCGCGTCCGTGATTGGCTGCTGCTCAGCCAATCACAGACGCGACTGCCGGTCCCGCCCCTCTGCTTGCATTCTCGCAAGCAGAGGGCCGGCAGTGCGGCGGAGGATCGAGGGGAGGTAAGTAAGAGTTTGGGGGGCTTTTTAAAAAACATGCGGTTGGGGCTGGGGGACATGGGGGAGCATGATATTAAATTTTTATTTTAGGGGTGGACATAGCCTTTAAGGGTATTGGTTGTATTATATACTCAATATTTGTGTCAATAAATAGATTTTTTAATTGATGACCACAAGTTTGTGAGTGCTTTGGGTGGGTATTATTGTGCTTTACACACTTCTATTACAAACCATAACTATTTCATAAACTCAAGTCAAGTTCTATAAATAGGATTGAAATTGTTTTTTTGGTCAACCCTTCCTCTAAAGGGCATGTCCACCCTTATAGCTGGTCATGTTACCTGCCCACAATCCCAACTAGTATATTCACATAATGCACATTTTTAGATGCATTACTAGACAGATATTTAAATATAATTATTGCCTCCATACTGGCAGAGTAAGCTGGCTCTTTCCTGCATGTAGTCAACCAAGGCTATGACTGCCGACATTACAACCAATGATTGACTGCTGATTTCCCTGCTGCCTCCTCTGCCCATGCTCAAGCTAATAAAAAGCTCATTGAGCAAAGGGAGGCAGCAGATACGTTTTCCAGAACTGAAAATAATGTGTGATTAAATATCTGGTTACAAATGCGTGTAATAAACTGGTTGGGGTTGTGGGCAGTTAAAGGGCATGTCCACCCTTATAATAAACTTTCCCCATACAATAGATTGCCTTCCCCCCCAACCGCTATAAAATAATTTTAAGAAAGTGCCCCGATCTTTACTTACCTTTCCTCTCTCCTCCGACGAACAGCCCGGCCTTCTGCTTGCAATACACTGCAAGCAGGGGGCGGGGCGGGACCGGCAGCCGCGTCCATGATTGGCTGAGAGGCAGCCAATCACGGACGCAGCTGCCGGCTTCTGAGAATGCCGGGGGAGAGAGGGAAGGTAAGTAGAGTTCGGGGGACTTTCTTAAAATAATTTTTTAGTGGTTGGGGCTGGCGAAAGGCAATCTATTATATGGCCAAGGGTTTCTGTGCTAGGGGGAGGGATCGCAAAACGGGAGGGAGAGGGAGGGAGGGGGAGAAGGGCTGCAGTGCGCATGCCAAACTTCTCCCGGAGGTGAGATAGGAGGCAGAGTCCTATATGGTAGAAATTACAGTAAGGAACTTTCCAAGGAAGTGGTGAATCCTGGGAAGAAGAAGGACCGTTAGAACCTGAAATGTCAGCTCACTAATGTCAACAGCAGGGAACAGCAAAGGAAATGAAATCAACTGATTTTTCAAAATGGGAGAGAATATGTAGACTAACTAAGAAGGCATTACACAAACTAACAATTTAACAAATATTGATAATTTCCACTGAACTGTCCCTTTAAGGGTAGACATACCCTTTAACTAAACTAAGCTAAAAGGGCATGCCCACCCCCAAAACTAAAATTTAACCCCATACTGGCCCCACTTACCCTATACTTCTGCTCCTTATGGTTCTCCTGCAGTGCCTTCTCAAAGTTCAGGAAAGTAAAGAGTAGAAGCTGTCAGTGTGTCATCAGTTCCCTGCTGCTTCCCTAACCATAACAAGGACTGTGACATGCGCAGGGGGGCACTTTTCCCCCCTTCCCTCCCATCATCCGGATCCATCCTCTGCTGCTGTGGTACCTAGCGTGAAACCATTTGGCCATAAGGTAGGTATCCTCTGCCCACCCCCAACCACTGAAATACTTCTTAAAAGAATTGCTCAAATCATTACTTACAAACCCTTCTCTCCCACGATGTCTTCAATGACAGCAGCTGCGTCTGTGATTGGCTGCCTCTCAGCCAATCACAGACACGGCTGCTGGTCTGGCCCCTGCTTGCTGGATCAGAGACGACATGGGAGAGAAGGGGCTGTAAGTAGGCTGTGGTTGGGGGTGGCCGGGGGTCACCTACCTTATGACAAAACTTCATTTTTAGGGTGAACATGCCCTTTAAAGTTTAATGGTTTTCCATTTTTACTTCCAACGTAGTATCTAATGTACACCAAAGATATATGTATTTGTCTGTCCTTTTTATGTTAATATGCATGTAAAGGTTATTTCTATGTGTGTATATGGACTGTAGTTTGAATAATGAGGTGCCAGAGATAATAATTCTGCCCTTGCTCAGTGGAATAATTGTCTGTAGTTCTAATAGTGATATCAACATCTGTTTCCAGACTCCCACTGTATAAATGTAATGTGTGCTGGCTGTTGCCTCTCCTTTCCTTGGTGATAAAAATGTACAAATGGCTGGAAACTGGTCATAAATTTTATCAATTAAGTTAAATTTAAAATTATGTTACACAAGTATTTACATTCCCAATAACATGTGTTTTATTAAGAATCTGTTTCACTTATTATTAAGAGACAAACACACTATTCATTGCTCTCATGGCAAATATCACTTGGCTGCTCCATATATAGCATGTGTTACATC
Organism: Hymenochirus boettgeri; assembly: GCA_019447015.1. Lineage (NCBI taxonomy): Eukaryota > Metazoa > Chordata > Amphibia > Anura > Pipidae > Hymenochirus > Hymenochirus boettgeri. The sequence goes on from CM033471.1 coordinate 181,130,447, forward strand.
TAACACCTTATTCTGTTTTTATAAATATACTAGAATTGATTGCAACATCAAATTGCATTAATGTACTACATAGGTCTTCTCAAGATTCTAGCAGTTTAGAAAAATGTTCCTATTGCATTGCTTTTGCTGGAAGATGTAAATTAACCTCTTTTTTTTCAAATAGCCCTCAGTTAATAGTGTAGATTTCTTTGTGATTGGTATATATATATTATGTAAATAAATTTATAAATTCGTGGAGAATACATTAGATTTTTCAGGTACTGGTACATACGATTCATATTTTTCATTACGTAGGTCAACATTTTTGTGGGATCACCCTGGTGATCTATAGTAATTTGCCATACAACTAATTGTTTTTAACCATACAGACTTAAATAGAGGGGGATGAAATGACAGCAATGTAATTTCTACAGACAGACTACCGATTACCCCTTGCATGGGAAGACAGGACAGAAGTATGGCCATGTGTACTGGCCCTTAGGCTGGGTACACACCATCAGATATTTCTGGCCAACCGGCCGATAGTGACGTGTATCGTCGGCCGTCTGGAAATGTCTGATGGTGTGTGTGTGGTGGCCACGGCCAAGCTTGGTCGCCCGTTTATCTGGATCAGACGAATAGAAAGACCTGGACCTTAATAAAGTAACAATGCACCCCCCTAAAACATCATAGAGAAAACAACAAGAAGAAAAGTAGGGGATATCGTGCAATAAGAATAATTTATTAGAAAAAAGAGAAAGAAAAAAGAAAGAAAAAAGAGTCCCCCCAGGGGGGTGGGGGTGGGGGGACAGTAAATCTGAATCCAGTCATATAATTGTCATATAATAGACATGAGTACTTATCAGTCCTGTCGCTAATCAGTCCAGAAAAAGAAAGTCCGTGCACACTAAGGGTCACATCTTAGTCAAAGCAATAGGACTAGACAGTGTAGCAGGAACAGATTCAATATGCTGGTAAGGGGGGAAGCGACTTAAGCTCCAAACACGTTTCGCTCTCCTATTGAGCTTTCTCAATGGCGCTAAACCACTCTTCCTTCCCGGAAGTCTATAACGGCTGCAGGACCCAATCAGAACTCAGATGCCCAGTGATGTCATATGCACATGTCTCGCGAGGCCTACAGACCAATGAAGAACAAGTATCGTACGTTCTCACGTGGACACGGGTATCGTCCACCATATTAGTAACTGGCCACCTATATCATACATAATAAACTGCCAATTCTCCGGCTAGTAAAGTAAACCTTAACATAGGTATATATAATGTATAGGGTCCAAAAATAACTGGTGTGTCTCAGCCAGCATATCGAATCTAAAGTGTACCCCCAGTGACAACCAGCTGTCTGGGAAGTACTTAACATAATAGCATATTACGGTTTCAAAATCATTAAATACACACATTAAAGGCAAAATAAAGATAAATCTATCCATAGTCCGATATTATGGGGATAATATAACTAGTTTTGTTGTTGAGAAGAAAGGTATTCCGATGAAAATTCGGATATACCTAACGATGCACAAATCCAAAGGCGGAAAGTCCCAAAGTCCAGATAATAGAGTCCGGAGACCAGCGTCATGCCACATAACAAATAGAAAAGTTCTGAAGAGGTAATGTATCCCAAAAATCCATTCTGCTACATATATCAGTAAAATATCCGTTGCAGACACTACACATATCAATCAACCAAAAGTATCCTTGTAACCTTCTGTTGCGATGATCACCAGGATAAAGTAATAAGATAGATCATAACCTGTAGGTCACAATGTAAGTATTCCAAAAGATTACACAAATAGATCCCATGTTGAAGTAAGGTAAGTATCCCATATCTCCAATGATCCCATCCTATAGGCACTTGGTAGATAAATGTCCATGACGTGTTAGAATCACACAAATGGCAACATCTAGAGTATTAGCCAACATCTGTCATTAAAATGATGGTAAGCCCTGAATCCTAAAATAAACGGCGTGAACTCTTCATTAAGTCCATGTGGGCTCTTAGTATGGAGATTGAAAATCAATCTAGTCTCTGCTCTTAGTAGATTGAGGGTAATGTCTACCTCGCTGATATCAAGTGTGACCCTCAAGAGTCCCAGACATCTGAGTCCTCTTGCATCACAATGCAAGAGGACTTGTGTTTTTTCTGGACTGTTTAGCGACTGGACTGATAAGTACTCATGTCTATTATATGACAATTATATGATTGGATTCCGATTCAGATTTACTGTGTTCTGGTTATTACATCTGTAGGGGGTAGAGGGTGTGGGAGTACCCCTGGGAGGACTCTACTTTCTATTTTTTCTTATAAATTATTCTTATTGCATGATATCCCCTACTTTTCTTCTTGTTGTTTTCTCTATCTGGATCAGACGAACAGGCGATCAGGCCTGTTGGTAAATAACTGCCGATCATGTGGTACACTATGGGGCCGCATGACCGGTCGCAGCCACTATTGCCGCGACCAAAAGACATTTTGGTCGAATGTTTGCTAGTAGTGAGGGCTCGGTTGGGAGAAGAACTCGGCTGGTGTGTAACAAGTCTTAAGCTAGGTACACACAGTACCGATACAACCCAGATACCATTGGATCCATCAGTATTGGGGCTTTATTGGCAGTGTGTGTGGCGGCTTTGCCAAATCAGAACGAAAATTTACTTTGGCCATGGTAGTCTCCCTATAAGGGAGTCGGCTGCGTTCGAGGGAAACACACAGTCCCGAGCGTTCTTCTATGCTGTGTATAGGCGAACACTCTGTACTGTATTTATTCTGGTCTTTGAAAAAAGAGAGACTGGATTTTGCAGACCCTGTCTGTCATTTTTCCTGTGTGCGCCCAGGTTTAAATACACATGGTTGTCTGATTAGATCCTCGAATGATTAAATCTATATTCATGTGTAAGTGCATAAAATCTGCTGGTATTGAGAGCGTCAAAGCCCCCCAATGCCTTAGAGAAACTTCTGACACAGAAAGGGTTAAAACTTTCTAGCACTGATTTTGTAACATGCATAAACCCACGTAATCCTATAAAAACAAATAGGTGCAATGTGCTCACAGACATTTTGCACTATCCATTTGGCAAATTGTCGGGTAGCTAATATTTTCTCTAACAAGACATACTTCACACACAGCTAATCTGAAGAGCTTTAGTGCGGTATTACAGTACGACACATGATCAGCTGAGTAGTTAGCTAATTGCGCCTTCTTCTCCCCATGCAAGGAAGGAGATGCTTCCTTGCATGTTGGGTTATGCCTGGCAGGGCAGGAGGCAGGGCAATGCTTTTTGGATCTCTTCAGACTAGGAGTGCTCCATTCTTACAGTAATTATAAAACTAATGGGGATTTTTAAATTTAGTATATATACCATTTATACACCTATATATTCCATTTCTGACAATTTTCTGGTGTGTGTGATTGATAGATTGGCTATCTGCTGTCACATGTTACTAAACATGCTCCATATTGTAATTTTAGGGACATTCAATTTTCTCCATTTTTTAACACATCTAATAAATATGAGGTTTCTTACCCCAATCTTAAGCTTTTAGCGTAAAGCAAATATCATTTCTGCATTATAGAATGTGGATTGGAAATTTACAGATGTGTAGTATAGCACATTCAAGTTGATGTGTGGTACTCCAAAAAAGCTATAATTTATGAAAATACATGCAATTAAACATTCTCTTCTACGTGTGATTTTCTCATTAAGTATGCAGCTGCTACTTATTTACTTGGAATGTCTTAACAGTTTATTTAAATTCCTTCTTCCCTTCTGTTGCAAAAATATCTGATAACTCTAGAATGCTAAAGGAAGGCAAAGTATTGGCATAGTTCAGTTTAAAGTGGCACGCTAGAGTATATTGCTATTTTTAGTGCAACAGACAACCCCCCCCAAAAAACTTTTTATATAATGCTAAGTTCCTCGACCTTGTGAGGTTCTTACCTACTTACCAGTCTTCTTTCCCTCTGTGTTCTTCTGCTTAGCTTCCATGCCGTTTCCGTGCACAGAAGCAAGCAGAAGGGGCCGGACCAGCAGTTGTTGGGGAGGTGGACATACCTGATTGATTAGGATGATTGATTAGGATGGGTTTATACTAACACTGGAAATGCAGAAAATAAATTATTGTTGTCTAGCTGCTACTATATGTCTTGAACCAACACTGTCTACCAGCTACCCTAGCAGAGGAAACATTAGTGTGAGCAAGAGCTGATATTGGATGGTTTAATACAATACAGGAGTCCAATAAGGATGCAAATAAATGTATCCGGTCCCCTTCTACAAGTTGTTCTAAAGGTCTTCCTGGTTTTTGTGCTGATGTCAAGTTCAAATCATAGATGATGTCTGACTAATTGGGAGAACAATAAAAAAGTAATGCTCTTAATTCCTTTTTAATTTGTCTTTGTGAACCCCAATCTGAAGCACTGCCATCTGTTATTAGGTGGATTTACAGTAATACCATCAGAGTTTAGCTACTATTTCATATTCTTAGGTTTGACAATGTGCCCCCTTCACTTTGAGCAAACTTCTCCAATTGTCTTAGGTATGATAGGTTTCTTTCCCAACTGAGATTTTCAGTCATAAAATAGATTTTATTGGATTCACATCAGGCCTAATAGCAAGCCATTTCCGTACATTTTTGGTTTGTCTTGTATATATTTCAGGTCACTATCCTACTGGAGGATTATTGATCTGTGATTAAGCTAGTGCTTTCTAACTCTAAGCATTACAGTATGTCTTACTCAAGACACCTGGTGCCTCCGACAGGAAAGCAATCCAAACATTATGGACCCCTCTCTGTACTCTACACAAGTGTTTGTCTTAAGGGACATCCTTCTTGCAGGGGCATTTCTAGGGACTTGGCACCTTAGTCAAACTTTGGAAAGACCCCTATAATCTGTAACAGCCAACACCGTAAAATGCTGTTGTGGCGATATGGGCATGGCTTCCGGTTGTGGGGGTGACTAAATGCTTGTTCATTTCAAACTATACAAGGGCTAGGGGCAAGGCAGATAAGGCACATAGATAGAAAGACTGATAGATAGTGGATAACTGGGAAAGGGACTCTGGTGGATAACCGTCAAAGGAGTGCTGGTGGATAACTGTCAAATTGGTGCTGGGGCTTAGCAGTCAAATGGACAGGTGGATAACTAGGAAAGGGAAATTGGTGGATAATGGAGAAAGTTAAGTAGAAGACCATGAGTACAGGACTCCTCATTCAGTGATTATTTTTCTCCATCGGCACAGACAAATCTGTGCCTTTAAAATTTTTCTCTTTGCTTACTAGCAAAGAACTCTGAGATCCATTCACAAATACTATAGTAAGCTGACACACATGACATTTTGCTATAGCAGGTACTGAACTGAATCTGAGTGGTATTTGTCAATGAATCAATTTGATCCATTCACAAATTCTATAGGAAGTCTGTGTTCAGTGCTGATCGCAAGTCTACTTCATACTCTGGACCACCAGGGCTGCTTAAAGGGGGAAGACCCAGAATGGTCCCCGGAGTCAAAGGAACTCATATAATGTCATGGGAACTTCATTACCACTGTGGCTGTGCAGAAAGACGGGGAGCCGCCTCCCTATACAATTCGGAATTACAGGGGGTAATTATTAGCAATTCCCACCTTGGTCTTGGATGAAACCAATGAGGGATAGAGGGGACAAGGCTGGCACTTGAATGGTGCCCCTCATGCACTCCCAGCACCCACCAGGTTAGGATTTGTTGCTCAACATTTACCCCACCGCCTTTCCCTTTCCACTAGGGGTGCTGTCTGAGACAATAGTCTCACCCTATCTCGTGGGAACAGAGCTGCTGCTTTATAAATACAGAATAAAAACACAAAGGCCATTTTTATTTAGGCAGTGCATGATTTTAGGGTTGAGATTGTTCTATAATTTGCAGATAATGAGACCTGACAAAGGGGATTCCCCCAAAACCTGGTGCACATATCTGGTCATTATAAAATTCACATAAGAAAATTGTGAGTGCGGCTCTAATTATCTGCAAACTGTAGTATATAGCTTTCTGTGGTTAGCAGCCTGGAGAGCACAGCACCAACAGTAAGTGCAAGGAGATAGTATAGTATTTGGATTTGATATTGGTCTACCTTGATCCTTGATATTATCCAGGATCTGTTGTGAAATTTTTTTTTTTTCGTTCATCTGTTTAAAACAACATCAGATTTTTCTCTTCCTGACTCATCCCATGAACCTTTATAATATTATAGTTTCCTTTTCCCTATTACATGTTTAAATAATTTTTATATGCCCCAATTTTGTTTCTTTTGCTGTTGTATATACAGGGATTCAATAAAAGTTCTTATCGTTTAAAATGGTGCTAATTTTGCCCCAACCAATCAGATCTTATTTAACATTTGAAAGCTAACATCTGATTTGTTGGGGCAAAAATAGCACCATTTTAAACTATAAGAACTTTTATTGAATAACCCTGTAAATCTATAATTAGGTTAATTAGGTTAATTATGCATCGTTCTTCCAGGGTTTCATTGCTTAGTGCGTGAATTTTGTGCCTTCCATGGCCAATCTTGCCTCCTTTATTATTCTGAAGAGAGTTTGTGATTTGACTTTGTATAACTAAATATAGTCCCCCCTGAGCAAAGCGAATCAAAAGAGCTGTGCAGAAACATTGGAATGATTTAAGTACAAATAAGAAGCTGAAAGACGTTTTGGCCACAAAATCTAAAGTTGTATTCTGGAAAGCAATTGGTTGATAAAAGAGATTACAAAATGATATCCCTACAGAAAAGAAGGGAAAGGGAGAACTGGGTGAATAATTTAATATTTCTTGTGTAAATCACACAGGTGTGGGAATTAAAAAAATGAGAGAAACAAAAGCATTGATCATCGAACAACAAAGAATGTAATCTATGTAGTAGAATGGCAATTTGGGAATCGGCATGTAGGAATAATGGTTAGAACCCGATATAATATGGATTACAGTCAGTACTAGAAGGAACATCATCATGAATTGCAATATAGAATAAAGCCAACATCTGCTATTATATGGTAAATAAACCTTTTGGAGATTCTGTAATACAAAAAAAATGCTGGATTGTTACGGTAATGCCAATAATGCAAAAGGACACCATTTTCATTATTTTATTATTGTCATATTGTTATTATTTCTTTTTAATATTTTTGTTTCAATTTTTTATTTTGAAAAGCAGAAAATAAAAAAGAAAACAGTCAATAATCCACACATAGAAAGGGTCAAAAAGTTTAAGCGACAGAAGAAAAAAAAAAAAAAAATCTTTTCAATAAGCCTACAACATCAAATTAATGGTACGGTATTCAAAAAGACATGATGCAAGAGGGAGATGGAGGGAGCACAGGAAGGGGTGGCTGTCCCATAGACTTATAGAAAATTATTTATTTCTTTTAACTTAAATTAATAAGAAATGAAAGCATTTGTTTTTATAGGTCTGAGTCCATAGCAAAACCCATACTGCACATCGTTTAAGAAATTGAGATAGCAAAGCAGGTTAGAGGTCAGTTCCTTCATTTGCATAATATAATTAATATAATTAATCTCTTTAATCCACGCACTCACGGGAGGGCTAACAGTTTGTTTCCGCAAACGATGCAAAACTGCTCTTCATGCAGGAAGAAGCGTAGTATGTCTAAATTATATCAATAGAACCTGGCAACATAGTCGAACAATTTGAGGATCATGTGGTATATCAGAGGCACGTCTCTGAGTCTCTCATTGACTTCTATTGGATATGTAATATGTAATCTAATTTAGGAACGAAACTTGCCAGTTTTGAATATCTCTACTATGGAGGTGAAACAACCTCAGTGTGGATATCACACATAAACCAGTTTTACTAAGCACTGGGATGGATTGTAATGAGGCTTGTTAAGATCAGCACTGCTGAAAATTTTTTAGGGGGTTGGAAATCTAGAGTAGAGAGAATTATTGACTTAATGATACATCCACCTCCTATTTTGTGTAATCTTTTGTCCAACATGAGGCCAAATAATATATAGAAAATTGGGCTGTTGTACATCCATATTAAAGTGCAACTAGAGAAAATATAATACATACAAAAAATAGAATTCTAGTACACAAACAATTCTAATTCCATATTGGCTACCTCCATAAGGTTGCTGCTGCAAACAGTCTGCTAAACCCTGGATAAATAAATGCAATTAGCTCAATAAGTTGGCCAAATTATTTTAAGCCCAGTCAAGGTTGTTTTCTTTAACTGGGTCCTAACCTACTGGTACTTGCCTTTTTGGCTACATGAGCTGACAGCTTCTCCTGTGTGGCCTGAATGCTTGAAGCTGACTCCCTAGTTTATCCAGGGAGTCAGGCTTTTATTTATCCAGGGTTTAGCAGGCTGTTTGTAGCAGCAACCTTATGGAGGTAGCTAATATGCAATTAGAATTGGTTGTGCACTAGAATTTTATTTTTTGTATGTATGAAGCCAAATAAATTGATCCTGCATGGACAAGCATTCGCAAGGCTGTTTTAAGGGTATCTCCATTGTAAAATTGTACTTACCGGTACCTTTTTTTACTTTAATTAAAGAATGGGAGGTAAAGGAGCTGTGTCTTACCTCCTGTTCTTCAATTTAAATAAAGTACAATGTTGCAGTGAAGATACCTTTTTAAATTACAAAACAAGACTTTTTTTTATAAATCAAAGAAAAAGCATTGTCAGGTTCAAGGTGAGGGCAGCTTGTTAGTTCATTATTAGCATATTGAAAGAGTTGTTCAGTGTTTACAAAAGTTACAATTAAACTTTTTATATCTGTAGTAAATTCTTTATTGATTTCTTGTTCGTCCTTCAGATTTGCAGCCTTATGAGGGGTGGAATTGCTGAGAGAGGCGGAGTCAGAGTTGGACACAGAATTATTGAAATCAATGGACAAAGTGTTGTAGCTACTGCCCATGAGAAGATTGTCCAGGCACTATCCAATTCAGTAGGAGAGGTAAGAATGTCAAAGCAACCACATTCTGCACCCCATTTTTCATTTTTTGCTGTAGTGTAGGGCTCCCGGATGGACATGCCCTTTAACTGCAGCATATTTGTACCCAGTCTATACAGAAGCAAGTTAAGTAATAGAGTAGGGGTAGACCAAAGCTAGTCATCTCTGGATATCAAAGAACCACGTCTACCCAAATTATCACTGTCTAGTGTATTCAAAGAAAACTCCTATGTAAAGTAATCCTGTAGGAATTAGGGTTCTGATAGGTAAAATCACAAATAAGGATCACAGGAACCCTAGGCTGACTGCAGCAGTTGCGTACCTTGGGTTTCTTCATTATGGAACCTAATCGTAAGCAACTAGTTCATACCATATTAAACTTTAGGAAAAATAATTTACTACATTTTAAAGTGACATGTTTAACCTCACAACGTTTCAGGGGCGTAAGGGGATACGCCTCCTAAAAATTGTGTGGTTAAACATGTCGCTTTGAAATATACTGTAGCAAATAATTTTTCTTTGAATGTGATAATGTGCACCCATTATATGGTACAGAATAGTTCATTGTGATCGATAGATCCTGGTATACAGCCGGTGGGGCAGGAACTGCTTTAATGGGTTAATGTGAATAACAAAAACACAAAGTTTAACACTGTAATGGGTGTGGTCTTTAAATTTGGTACAATATTGTAAACATAGCTAAGGAAGGTTTAGTGAATAAACCTATGTAATACTGATGCATACGGCAATATTCTTTTACACCATGTGGTGTTTTGTTAAACATCACTACACCTTCTTATGAGGATAAAATGATAGATAGTAAACTGCACAGAGGGAGAAAATCCAGATTTAATCTAAAACATTTCAGTAAACACACAAGCTGCTGAATCAGATTGTACAGCCATTAGACTTCTCTATGTGTTTCATGTGCATTTGTGGTGAGAAAGGGAAAGTGGCCCCACAAATGTAGATATTTTCTAATTACAGGGTGATGCAATATGACGCCGTTTATTTACCTTGCTGTGTTCCCGTGACACAGTAACAACTTTGCGATACTTTTTGCATCAGTAGTGCTGCTTGGTAAGGAGGTAGCGCCTTACGTGACTTACAAGTTAGCGCAAAACAATGGATGTAAAGCATCAGGTCCACCGCTCTGTTTCCAAAAAGCTTTTATTTTGGACAATAATTGGACAATGACAATATTATTTTTAACAATGACGATAAATATTGCATCTCCCTGTTTGTTTTCTTTCCATTCCGAAGTGTTTTGGATCAATAGGAAATCATTGTGTTGAGACGTTTCTTTCCTAAACTCAGAGACATTATTCATTTGGCAGTTTTGTGTACACCAATGCTTTCAACTTTGTCTTCTGGATATTTCATTGATGGGATAAATTGATATTCAAATAAATTAGGAATAAGAGATGTTTGATGGGTAAAGAAAAAAAAGAACATTTATTTCCCAGGTCGTATTTTTGCTGCTTTGTTTTGTATGTTTTACTGTGATTAGGAACCAACTGTCATTTAGCATTCATGTTGACACATCTATATTCTGTCAAATCAATAGGTGGCATGACAGGACAGTCTTTATGGCAGACTTGATTTACTAGCAGAATCAATGAGAAAATACTGATGTATCTCACAGTAAAACAACACATAACAATGTACGTGTACCTGACTATAGCACTGGCATCGTTATCAGTAAAAAGCAGTGTAGTGTATGTTATTGCCCATTAAAATTTAGCAAATGATTGTTTATTAGGAAACTAAAAATCTATGTATTTCTAGTTTTTAAGCAAACAGAAATGCATACATTGTTCCCATGTGTACCCCTGCATCCCTGTCAAATAGATACATATCATACACTTACTGTCTGCAGTTCAAAACTTCTTATAGGGTGGTTCTTTTTATTAATTTACTAATTGCATGAATCGGTGGATCTAAATTTTAAGTTTTAAAACAGAATTGTGTTGTTATGGTTTGATGAAGGACATTAGAGTATTACTGCAAATTAGAGGGCAGTTGTCCTCAATCCATCCTCTTTAGCCCTTTTAATTTACCCAGGATAAGGACCTAAAAATTACCTGGGGGGTACATTAGATAAGAGTGACTTTTTGTTCTGCAAAAGTCCCTCCTCTTACAGACCAGGCCCAGAAACAAGCATGGTAATGTTTATGGTAATTACTAAAGATGAACAAAACTGTTGATATTCTGAAAATCTGTCTCAAACCCAACTGAAGTGGAATTTTTGTTCCGAAACTAAAGTCATATGCAGTAATTACTACATGTGACCCGGTGTTTTTGGTCCTTACAGGGAGTAGGGAATGAATGGACTATAAATCCTCTTAAATTAAGATACTTGAATTGTTGGTTAGGGCTAGGCTGTTTCTCATATGCTAACAATCACTATCATGCAGCACAGCGCACGTCATTGCGGGAGGCCATGTTGCATGCATTGCAATCCATTTTCAGAGCCCATGTGATCACCATTTTTTGTGGTTTGCAGCACAAACAGACTGTAGCGTGTGTGAAACGAGTTGCATGCTTTTCACTCGCATTGCCATCCGTAGCCATAGTGTGGCCTAGCCCTTAGTGTACTCCAATCTCACACTCTCACTTTGTTTTCCCTCCCACTTTTTCTTTCTATAGATCCATATGAAGACTATGCCAGCAGCAATGTTTAGGCTGCTTACCGGACAGGAAACACCACTCTACATATGACACTGTTCAGCCATTACATCTGTAACTTAATGCCAGTTAAGATCAATAAGCTTTCATATCACCAAAAACATCCGGATATCATTTTATTTAGAAATTCTGAACTATAATACAAAGAATCTCCTTGGACGAATGTTCCTGCCTTTCTCCCCTTGCTTTTGCCAAAGGTGATAACCAGTTCAAAGCAAGTTTTCCATAAACAAGAAAAATCTGTATATCACTGAGTAAGACATTTAAAACTCTAATAGTAAAAAGGCTATTTATTTGTAATGTCTTGTAGTGTTAATGTGTATGTGTAGTTTGTCATAATGGTGAGTGTGTGGACATTGGCCACATAATGATAAATAAACGACTTTTGCACTTAACAGAAAAAAACCTCCATAATTGCAAAATGTGTTCCTACTTCCTATGTGTTACTTCCCTAAAGCAAAAGCAACGTGTACAGTACGATTCCTTATTTCTATTGTTTTATACGATCACTGACAATATAACAGGTATGTAACCTGCTAGTTTTCATTATTTGCTACATTTAATAAACTTACCATCAACTACTAATAATGTAGTTGATGGTAATGTAAGGCAAAACATTTTATATTGAATTGCACTATAATTTGGTAACACTATTATGGGACTTTCTTGGAACTGTTCTCAATCTTGAATCACTGCTTGTAATGTTTTAAAAAGAAGCTTGGGCCATGAGAACAATTAACAGAAGCTATAACTGAAACAAATCAGTGCTAATTCCACCCTCTAAAACTATGTTCAGAATCTAACAATCAACAAACATGAATTAGCCTGTAAGCCCTCTTATAATGAGAGTCCTAACAATAGTGTGGTCTCCAAGGAGCATTGGTCACCTCCCAGTCAGTGTCTGACTGGGGTATTGGGTCCCACCAGGAAGGCATTAAGGGGTCTATTCAATTTTCTTTTCTTCTTTTCTCATCCTTTTACATATCTGTCTTATTCCTTCTAACTCTGTGTTTTATTACTTGTCTTTTCTTATTCTCCTCTTGTCACTGTATCTTAATATAATGATTTTCTTTCTGTTTTTGGATGGTCTGTGTGCCCACAGGGGATTCCCCTGTATCCTGGTGGGCCGTTCTGGCCCTGCTCACAGTGATAACAGTCTTACTGGGTTTTACCTGTAATAAAATATGTTTGTAATACTAATAAATAAACTACAGCTGAAGAATCCTATAAAAGAAACCTACATTTTTAAAATATTTTTTCTTTGCAAAGTGAAATTGAATGTTGTGTACATAGGCAAATCCTTGCCACCCTTAGGGCTAGGCCACACTATAGTGTTTTTTTGTGTGCGATTGCGGCGCAGTGTGGCCGTGCCCTAACCGCTAGAAGGGTTAATAAGTCCAACAAGGCAGATAATCTTTATGGAAGGTCGCACACTGAAGGAAATTTAAGTGCTTTTATTGAACCAACACAACGTCAAACACACAATGTTTCGGGGGGCTCCTCCCCCTCACCTGATGAAGGGAGAGGAGCCCCCCTAAAATGTTGTGTGTTTGATGTTGTGTTGGTTCAATAAAAGCACTTAAATTTCCTTCGGTGTGCGACCTTCCATAAAGCTTATGTGCCTTAAATGAAAGCCTGCAGTATTTCGTTTAAAATGAGCCAACAATCACATCTCTGGCTGGAGCCTGTGAGAAATCACATTTGGGTGAATGTTCAAACTTCCTGCTTCCAGTAGGTTGAGTGACATCACATGACCGATGCCACGCGGCAGAGCATGCTCAGTTAAGACTTGATGCTGGGGAAATCAGGAAGTTCCGGGGGAAAAAATTAACAGTTGAAAAGGGGAGCCTATTAATGCAGGCAGCGGCTGGTCACATGACTACAAGCTGGTCACATGGCTGAAAACAGGAAGTGTTTAAGCAGGAAGTAATATTGCTGAACCTTTCCAACAATAACTTCTCACAAATTTTATTTAGAGATGTGATTTCAGTTTTATTTTGAAGGTACGATGGAAGGCTTTTTATATAACCCTTAGTAGTTTGGAAGAATTCAAGACCACAGATACCCTTTAAAAATGTTTTCCATTCTGGACAATGTGTTGCAGATTCTGGTGTTACTTTGGTTTTAGTGGGCTCCAATGGCCTTGAAGTATTGCTAGAAACCCTACAAATTGATGTTCTGAAATCCATTTACTGTAAAATCACCATTTCTGTGGGGCAGTTGGTAAAATACAGCACTGGACAGTTGTGAAATCTAAGTCTCTGTAATCATTGTTCTTTCTGACTCAGAAAGAACAATGATTACAGAGACTTCTGACGTATATCTTCGCAAAGAACAGAGGTCTGATAGGATTGTCTATTTCTCCATCTTTTTGATAAGCAGAGTTCTTTAAGAAGGGTGATCAAAAAAACATAGTAAATAAACATTTTTCATTAATTTACCCATCGGTGTTGCTGACTTGGTGTCTGATTCAATTTTAGGAGGGAAGGTAATAAAGAAGCAAGGGCCTAGAGAGTGTGCCTGATGAATTAGCATCAATTATTGGAAAAATCTGTAGAGAATTTGAGACATTAGGGCAGCATGATGGCTCAGGAGTTAGCCATGATGCTTTGCAGCACTGAAGTTAAAATCCACCCGTGGACACATCTGCAAGAAGTTTGTATGTTCTCCCTGTGCTTGTGTGGATTTCCCCCACAATCATAAAGACATGCTAATAGGTTGAATATGTCAAAAAATGTGTTTAGATTGTAAGCTCTTTGGGCAAGGCCTGGTGTGAATGTATACATGTAATTGTAAACGGATATGGAAGATGTTGGCGATAAATAAATCTACAACAATAATATTAACTGTAAAATTAATAATATAATAATGTAAATTTAACAATGGATTGAAGAGTAGACCATTTACTATAGGCCACCACCATAAGTCATAGGAGTAATTAGGGCAGACGGATGGCTTAAAATAAACCACTACATTGCTTTTTTTTCTGAACTAAGGGCTAGGCCACACTGCTGCGTTTTTTTTGCGCTTGCGTTTGTAAAAAAATCATTGAAAACGCGGCAACACAAAAAAACGCGTGTTTTTCGATGCGTTGCGATTGCGTTTTCCGTTCTGCATTTTTAATTGCAATCGCATGCGTTTTCCTATACTTATTGAAGAAATCGCAAACGCAAAAAAAATCGCACATGAAATCGCATGCGATTGCGTTTGCGTTGCAGTGTGGCCGTTGCCTAATTATATAAAAAGCAATCATATTTTTACCTAACAAACCAGCAAGTTAGACAAGTTAGGGCTGTTTACATTACACATAAAAGAAAGTCCATAAATAAACTCTCTGGTGCTTTCTTTACCAATAGGTAATTTCAGATGGCTCGTGGACATCCTTTAAAGGGCATGTCCAACAAAAAAAAAACTTGACTTGTTAGTTACCTGCCCGCAACCCCAACTGCTATTTTAACCAGTTTATTAGATGTAACTCTCTAGGTAAAAATTAAACAAGTGTATATATATTAATAATTATAGCGTCTAGATGCTACTCCATACATTTACAAATGGAAATGGGACAACCCTAAAATCAGGGGGTGCTAGGGGCTAAATAATTATACATATAAACAGATAGGGATAGACCTAAAACAGAACCCCCAAATATAGCACTCTTTCCCTTGAAATTCCAAATCATTTAACCATCGGTCACATAATCCCCATGTAAGCAAGTGATAGGAAGGAGCGGATCCAAAAATCTACATAAAAAAAATCTTTATTATCATATAAATATAAATATCAAATACACTATAAAACAATCGGGCGTCCCCGATTACTGACTGACTTATAACAAACCACAAGTGCTGAGTATCCGAACCACTGTTATTGTCTCATATATATGTAGAGAAAACCATGTATGGAATTTTGTTGTCTAACGTTATCTTCCAACTTATTGTGGGAGAGTCACAACAAAATAATGTGATCCAAATTCACAAAAAAGTCATACATTCCAAAGTCTGTGATTAGATGGAGAGTTCCAAGTATTTACAACCAAGGTGAACCGACTCCTATATCGTACTGACCAAGATCTTGCTAGATGAAGTTCATAGCGATATTTATGGTCATACCACATTCAGGATGTATAGGTCCCATATACCACTTGGCTCAAATTATAAACATTTATCTGGCTCACAGAGTAATATGTGTCGGGACTTACTGGCACACACTGAGACACTTAATATCGCCCGATTTGATTCTCCTGGCCAACGTTACAATATGTCAATTTGTAGTTCCCCTGGTTGTAGCTCTATTTCTCACCACGCTCTCCTCCAACAAACATGGTCCGGTTACTCAACACTTGCGTCAACCGACGCACGTTTCGCCGTAATCTCGGCTTCCTCAGGGTCTTATGTAGATTTTTGGATCCGCTCCTTCCTATCACTTGCTTACATGGGGATTATGTGACCGATGGTTAAATGATTTGGAATTTCAAGGGAGAGAGTGCTATATTTGGGGGTTCTGTTTTAGGTCTATCCCTATCTGTTTATATGAAAAATTAAATAAGGTAAATCTTATTTGGACATCATTTTGACTAGTACATTGTTAGGAACATTTAAAATAGTAAGTATAAAAATAGGCAGTTGTTTTCTTTCATTTGTTTTCTCCAGATCATCCAGTAACACTGAATACATTTCACTATCAGAGATGACCTTTTTCAATACAGACTAGAGAAGCAGACAGCTACAGTAAGCCAGAACCTCATATATTCCTATTTCCACTGAACAAAGTTGACAGTACTGTATGTAGGAATTTGCGGATAAGAAATAAATTACAGCGATGCTTTATTTGGCCTTGGAGCCTGGACATGCCCCATTAATCTAACATATGCATAGTTTAGCACTCCAGTCTTCTAAGAAACAGATTTATTTGTTTGTTTGTTTTATGTCTGTAGACTGGGATTCTAATTTCCATCAGAAGCAAACATTTTGGTTAGTCATTATCTGCAAACATTCTGTTTGCTTTTTAAAAGTAAGCAAGATAGCAAGTTTAAAGAGTTTTCAATATTATTTTTATGTTACCTCTAATTAGAGAGATATTTCTAAAACCACTACTGTCTGTATTTACTGGCCCAAGTCCATGCTTATGTCTGCTGTTATATAATGACAGCAGACATAAGGACCCATTTTCCTTTGAATGAGGACCCATTCATTTTACCCTAAAATACAAAAAGGGCATATTCAGCCAACTTAGGAACATTTAACCAGGACCCCCAATCATTACCTTTCGAAAATTTCCCTCAGCGACGATCCATACCCTGTACTAAAGTATACAAATAAACAAGAAAACGGTGCACACCAGACTTAATTGCAACTGGTGTTTACTGATACACCTAAAAAAAAAAGCATTGTGAAAAGTTTCTGTGAGATGCACCTTCTTCAGACACAAAGGTATGTGTCTGAAGAAGGCACATCGCACCTAAACTTTACAGGGTGTTTTTGGGCTGTATGAATAGACACCAGTTGCAATTAAGTCTGGTAGAACCCAGCATTAAGGTCTCAAACTGTCCAAGCTGTGAGTGTGCAGGAACATTTTTTTACTTCTGTACTAAAGTATAGGGAGCTGGTCATGATGTTCTCCCTATACTTTACATAGAGGGAATGCTCGGGACTGTGTGTAGCCACAGCTTTGAAAAGCCACATCTTTCAAATATTGGTACACTTTGTACAAGGCTTAAAGGGGAACTGTGGTCTCCATACAAGTGCCCTTTATTAAAATGAACATAATTCTTACCTTTAAAATGACTCCAGGATAATGCTTCTAGCTGCAATCTATCCAAACTTACAGCTATATAAAGGGTGGTGTTTCTTGCTAGCACTGAGCTGTGACATCAACCGCACCATTGCTCTGCCCCCATGCCTTAGGCACAAGCATACCTACTTGTATCCTACTGCAGGAACAGAGCATCATCTGCTGCATCATTTGCCCCACCCCAAATTTCTAAATCAATAAAGTTTCTATATGTACCTGTATTTTGTTGTATCTCTGGTGGTGCAATATATAAATGCCATGTTTTTAGACACACACAGCCCAAGAAGTCACAGGTTCCCTGGCTTTTGAAACAATACAAAACAGCCTCCTTTTTATTTTGTTTTACATTGTTTCTACATATACAAACTTTATATATAGCAGCTCTGTTTTTTACTAACAAACCAGGGTTAATTGCTAACAGCCTTCCTGGAGCAATACTAATTAGTCAACTGATATTACTGACAGTGGTGGCTTACTTCTAAAGTGCTTGTTTTCAATACACACAGACCACTGGGTCACAGGTTCAAATCCCTTATTTTTAGCAAGACACAGTACATAAGGTTGCAGGTTCAATTCCCCAGACTTACTTTTATTTTTTACTAAAATGTTAAAATTATATTTCCTACATACTTTCCTTTTTTGTATAAAAAGGAAAGTAATGCATTATTGTTAGGGATAGAAGCATTTGGAATAGGTTAACAAAAAAACTGCACTGAAATCCATGTTCTGTGACAAAGGGAAAGATAATCTCTGAGCTGTAATACAATTGACTGTTAGCATGGTTGCAGCTTCCTGTGAAATGTACTGCATACACTAAGCTAGCCACAGCAAAGGGAGAGGCTTTTGATGTCTTTGTGAATGTGCTTTCTATTGGGACGATGTTGTCTGGAGACTTTAGTTCCCATTTAAGGCATTGTTGTAAAATACAGATGCAGACATAACAAACTCGTTGATTTATTAATTACAGGTACCTTGTGTTTATAAATAGACTGGATCAATATGGTAAATAGGGGATTTCCACTTCCGATAAGCAGCAAGTCCGCAAGTTGATTAAAAGATATAACTTTATTACAGATCACATTAAAAACAAGAAAACGCCTGACACGTTTCAAGAGCCAACCACTCCCTTACTCATAGGCTAACAAACACACATTGTTTACATTGTATCATATGTCTGATTTGCTCCTCCCCCTCAGTAGAGATGTCCGAACTTCGCAAAATCCGGTCCGCTCGAGGATCCGCGAATTTTCGGAAAAATTCGAAAATCCGCGAGCGGACCCATTAAAATGAAAAATTCCCTTGAAATTACTAGATTTTTCGTATTTTCGAAAATTTTCGAAATTTCAGGTTTTCGCGTATTTTCGATACGAGAACTAGTATTTTCGAAAATATGTATTTCCGAAAATACGAGTAATCCTCGTAATTTCGAAAATTTTCGAAAATACGTATTTATGAAAATGAGAGAAATCCTTGCATTTTCAAAAATTTTCGAAATTACGTGTTTTTCACGTGTTTTCGAAAATACGCGAAAACCCGTAATTTCGAAAATTTTCGAAAATATGAAAAATCCGCGAATCGGAAGTTCGGAAGGCGGAAAATCCGGAAAAATCCGCTGTTCGCAAACGGGATAAATCCGCGGCGGATCCGGGTTCGGATCCGCGAACCCGGCCATCCCTACCCCTCAGAGGCCGGCTACTCAGATCCCAGCTGATCATTAGACATAATGTAAAGGTTACAGGTAAGGCAATGGGTGACACCACATTTGTGTGCCCATTGTCTTTAACCAATTTTTGTTGTCCCTCGGAGTCTCCAAGTTCCTTATTTGACTTGGTGACAAAATGTCTTTAAGAGATTGGGCTCTTCTAGGGACACTTGTGACCTCACCTTCTATTACTTTTCCGATTTCATCATCCTCATACAGGACCGTATATACTTTTTAAATTATTTTTGTAATTAGGTGATATTGGGGACTGTGCTAAGCTCCCCAGGTGTAGATACATTTCAGATAGAAGGCAAAAAAAAAGAGGCGCAATAATAAGCACTGCCACAGGTAAGGAATTTATGATGAAAGATTATATTAATTTTTAATATGACACATATTGTATATTTGCTCACGTGTACTAAGTGCAAAATACAGTATGTGGGCAGTACCAAAAGAGCACTTAAGTGCAGAATTAGGGAGCACATTAGCTATTGCTAATAAGAACACTAAGAGCCCTGTGTCTAGGCACTTTCAAAAGTGCAATGGAGGTCAAGTCATTTATTTACAAGCACAAGGTATCCAGTGGGTTCCCATAGATGATAGACATAAAGGTTGTGTTTACAGACTTAGAAGGATGGAGGTAAAATGGATCTTCCTCCTAGGTACAATATTACCACAAGGCTTAAACTCAACCTTTGACATCAGTTGTTATTTGGTTAAGATACCCAGCATTCAGCAAAAACATATGGGTATGTCTAACTCATGTCTGTATGTATTTATATCTATATGTGTTTATGCATCCCTTTCCCCTTAAGTGTATATATTAATATAAAGAAACAAATAGAAAATGAACAGTGAGGAAAAATATTCAAAATGTATCAAGTTTATAATAGTGCCAAACAGACTGTACTGGAAACAAAGTTTTGGCAGTTTTATTGAAAGTTTTAATGTCAGTTGTAGCTTTAATTGACTGTGCAGACAGCTAAAGGTAGATACTAATAGAGAATCACACAAGTGATTATGTCTCTAAGGATCAGCTGGGATCTGAGTAGCTGAGGGGGAGGGGCGAATCAGACATATAATGTAGACAATGTGTGTTTGTTAGCCTATGAGTAAGGGAGTGGTTGGCTCTTGAAATGCATCAGGCGTCTTCTTGTTTTTAATGTGATCTGTAATAAACTTATACCTTTTCAATCAACCTGCCGACTTTGCTGCTTATCAGAAGTGGAAATCCCCTGGGTCTGGGGCATTTCGGCACCCGGACCACCCAGGTGGAAGGGTAAGTTCAAAGACAACCCATAAATCAAAATATTGTTAAGATGGATGTTTGACTGTAATAGGAAGCGTAAGGTCCGGGGTATGGGACACCCTAACAAGTGAGTGGGGAGCACACTATTGAACTGGTTGTGAATGAAATTGTACTAATCTATTGTGTGCACTCATGGGAATACAGCACTAATACCAGCTAGCAGTCATATTTATGTGTGGTCTTTTATAAATAGACCCCCTAGTTAAAAAAACAGATTTTTACCCCAAATCCCCTCTCCTTGTACCCCTCATAACACGCTGTAATTGGATAATGTCTTAGAAAAACAAATGGGATTTATTTCAAATCTAAATTCTGCAGTTTTGTACAGGTTTTTATAATCTGTGTGTACAAAACAGTTAATATTACTTGACCCTTAATGACCTAAAATTAAGAGAAAAAAACATTTGCAGATGGAATTTCAGCTTTTCCTTCGCCAAATAACAAAGTAGGAATATATGCTGATAACCGCTAAGGATCAGGTGTACGGACCAGAACTGCAGTAGATTTATTTTTCAAGTAAGGATTTTCTTTTGAATTATAACAGTAATTATCCGTTCCCACTGTGTGTTTGCTGGTGCATAGGATAGAATACTTCAATAAATGCATGTATTTAATAAATGATTCAAAATGAAGGGGTTAAGGACATTTTGGAGAAATGTGATAAATTCAGTGTTCTGAGGTTTTGTTTCAAGAGATTTTCATCAAAATTGTGTTCCAAAACAAGCAGTTTTTACTCTATTTAACTGCTTTTGCGTAAAGCAAACTGATTTCTGTGCATGTATGGGATGAATAAAAAGATGTGTTGGGGCAGGTAAGTAATTATCACTGGATTATTGAAAGATCACTGATTTCCGAATTTGACAATTTCTTGCACATTGCTGATATCTGCCAAAAAGTACCCTTTAACCATTTCAGGGAAAATAAACCACTAATTTTTAAAAAATTGATGTTGTAGAATTATTTTGAAGATACAGTTTTATGTAGAAACAAACCAAACATGCAGTAAAATACGAGTGGGACCTGCCATATTTTCAATAACTGAGGATTTCTAGAACCTGCTGTAAGGAAGAGAATAATTTGAAATTGTTAACAGAGAATGCTATGGCAACTCCAGATATTAAAGGGTATAGGAAACAACTCCCAGCATTCTGCAACCAAGTCGTGAAGTTTCCAACAGTACTTGCTGCCATAAGAAAAGAGAGAAGAAAAGTGTACTATTCTATTTAAGTTCCTAAGAGAACTACCAAGCAAATTCTACATATCAATTGGCTGTTCATCATTTTAGGATTTAATTCTTCCAAGGTGGCGAAATCTCAGACTCCCACCCTGACTGTTTATTGTAATAACCTTTCTGGCTTGTGAAGTGTGCACTGTTTTACCCACTAAGCTGTGTATTGGACAGATGTCTTAGTACATCCATTAAGAAATCGGTTTAAGCTAACAATGTTTTTTCATTAAGCAGTATATGCAGTTATAGCTTTACCTAAATAATGCTATTACAGACATTTGTCATTTTATCTTTATTTATACATGTTTAAATAACTTGAGAATGGAATAACCAAATGAAGTAAACATTTCTGTGGTTCATAGTGCATTGTTCCTGGCAAAACGCTCATTGTTCCCCCCAAGTGACCTTCTCCAATTTTTCTAACATTGAGGAAGTCACATAGATGCACTGAAAGGAGAATTAATTTTTCTGTATGCATACAAAATGAAATTGTGTGCACTACACACCACAGTACTTATATTCCAGCAGATTTTGGGGTGTGCACCTTTTGTGTGCAGGCCTGTGGAGTTGTGTGTGCGTGCACACTTGCCTGCACACAGCTTAGAGGGTACATTGGTGCCCCTCCTGCAAACATTCACCCAGGGATGGGAACACCGATCCAAAAGTTTTTGGGGGTAACCATAGTTTCCTTTAATTCTCATCAAGCAATTCAGTAGTTGTTTGATAAAGGAAAGACTACCATAAAACATGATAAAGATGAGTGGGTTTAAGACCTGGGTACTTGCTGCCAAACCACTTACAGCATTCTTCAATGCACATAGCGGGACCTTGCCCTAAGATGCATGTTTACCTTAATTTCCTAGTAATTTGCAGTGAGGTCACAGTCCCTTAGACCAAGGTAGGAGGCATGTAACATTATGGTGAATAGTGCAGGGGCGTATGAAGGGAGATTACTGGTGCCTGGAATCCCCCCTTTCTGCCTGCTCGGTGCAGTCTGCTGTTCTACTTCTTCTGGTGTACATTAAGTGGTACATAGATTGGTACATAGATTGTTACATTGTTATTGAGCTGTAAGTGAGATGCTTTTTTTTTTTTTTTTGGTTTCAAAAAAATTTATGCAGTCTGCCCTGTGATTGACAGCACCTTAGAGATCTGTATCAACATTAACCCTGCAGCTGCCTGTGGTGATTGCAGAGACTGGGTTTCTATACAGTACTTACTGTACCTACTGCACTGTGATGGAGTTAATGAGCAGGAATAGGGACATTAAGAAATCCTGGAGGTAGTTGTATAGCTGATTGTCAACACAACATATCCTGTGTATAACCATACACAGGAGTGATGGTTCCACATATTCCAATGATGGTTATCTCCTGTATTCCTATATATAGTGTCGGTTAGTTTCTGCTGGGTGCTGTTTGTTCCATGGCCTCTGGTATATACATGCAAAATGTTTCGGTGTATGTGTGACACCTTTTTTAGATATTAAGTCTGACATAATGACAATGTCTAAAGTAGTTTTTGATCATCGAACATTCAAGATTATTTACGATAATTACTGAAAATAACCTTGTACATTCTGTAAGCCTTACCCTTAATTTACTTTTTAACAGAATTAAAGGTGATATCTGTATTGGATAACTGTGATGATAATAATTGAAAGAAAACAATATAAATAATATTAAATGATCAATAAGTAATAGAATATATGGATGTATTTGGCCATGAACTTCCTACTGTGCTTGTTCAGTTGTAACCCAATCAGGAATCCCCCCCCCCCCCCCCCCCCCTGCGTTTGATAACTTGATAAGTAACCAAATCTAAACCTGTGTGAAATATGTAAATATTTGTAAATATTTTAAAAACAGCATCTCAACAGTTCCATTGACTTTAACTCTTTCTTAGCATAATGAAGATGTACAGTTACTACTTTTGACAGTACTTAAATGTCTTTCCCACTGGGAGAGGGGAGAAAGGAAGATAGACTATATTGACTTCACATGTACCGTATATACTCGAATATAAGTTGATCAGAGTATAAGTCGAGGTATCTATTTTTACCTAGCGAATCGTGTGAGTTTTCTGCTTGACTCCAGTATAAGCCGAGTTAAGGTTTTCAGGCTATTTTTAAAGCCTGAAAACCCCAGCTTATACTCGAGTACATACGTTAACATCTTTGTTTAGCAATTGCTTAGAAAGGCAAGAGATATTATCATTAGTTTGTGGGCTATTTATCAGGAAATGTATTTTAGACCATTGTAAACTTTGAAGCAAGAAATGAAGGGCCTTCCCCAAAGTGCATAATCAGCAACCACACCACAAACCATATGCTTTAAACTGTAAGCTGACTGAATACACTATGCCAAATGGTGTATTTTCCCAATGTAGCACGTAACATGGTTTTTAACCCCCATTATTCTTCTATTTTATCACTAGACATTCATATATTTTATAATAAATGTAACAAGTAAATAGGCACAGAAGGAAATAGCAGCATTTCTGTGTGTATCACTTTCACCAATGACTTGACTTACTGCAAAGAATGAATTGTGAATTTGAGGCGATGCCACTAATACCAACAAGTTTGGCTATAGATAATGTACGGAAAGGGGTTAATATAATCCCTTTCTTGATTCATAGGAAATTGATGATATGCAATTTCCCTTTAGAGGTACTAGTACAGGTTACAAACATCCAATTTACATACAACTCCTACACTTACAAATGGAGCAAATGGATGGGTGAAAGGGCAAATACTGCACAGCAGGAGGATCTGCAGGAGTGTAGAGCCAGGTGGTTCACTACCCACCACAGTTTTAATGGGCCCCCAACCCTACCTTTTACCTTGTGCTGTAAAAGAAGCAGCTGTTAAAAACAGCACATCGCAAAGCTGAAACAGGTACATATACAAACTAATTCATCTTCATAACAAACCTACAGAACCTGGTTCGGAACCCAGGGATTGCCTGTATTAATACTGTGTTGTATAAAAATAAAAAATATGTAAATATCTATGTGTCTCGCTACAGGAAGAGACATATGTAGCGAGACATATGTCTTATTGTAAGAATCATACACAAAAAAATATAACTATTAAGGTGCAAGATCTCATCCAGGTGCCGTCTGCGAAGAGAAGTGGTGATCGCTTGACCCCACTCCTACGGGCAGAGACTACCTGGATATTCTTATTGGATACCAGATATCCTCGGGGCTTGAACTCTATGGGTGACATAACATGTTTTGTTAAATAGCCTTTTACCATATAGTTGTTCCTCCGATATCATTTGCCTTATGGAATATTGAAACCAATACTACCCCCTCTCTCTTGCTCTATTAGAGTATCCGGTTCTAACCATTATATAGGTGTCTTTAGTCTCTAAAAATATATAGTATTTTTCTATTTATTCTGCTCTTAAGGTCAGCAAGAGTTACTCACTTTAGAGCTTGTTTTTAATCTAGTATTATTTTAGGAGCTGTAAATTTTGTATCTCCTTTATTTACCGTCCCATCTTGTTACTTAATGCAGGGATACCCCAACTCTGGGCCTCCTGATGTTTTAAAATGACAACTTCTAGCATTCCATTGTTGCAGAACGCAAACAAGGAATGCTGGGAATTGTGTTTTTTAAACACATTGAAGGCTGCAATTTGGGCAATCGCTGGTTTAATAAAACAAAACTAAATGAATGTTTAAAGCTAATGATATCACACAAAAATCAAAGAGGTAAATTTGTTCAAAATGTAAGAGTTTAATGTTTATGGTAGAAGTAGACCTTTTCTTTGTTTTTAGACTATTGATGTTACTTGTGCCCTAATTCCTTGCAATGCAGATTTCATTACGTTTGTTGTTCTGTTTCTATGTTAAATGAATCGAATATTATGGAGAACATCCAATCTTTGGCAGGAAATCTTAAAGTGTAGGAACCAAGGCTGTAGGGAGACTCGGAAACGGAGAACTTTGGGCCAAATGTTCTCGGGTATCACCATCGGAATTGTATGACCACGAACATAGTCATAAAATTACGAAGGTTAAAGGTGCGGTATCGTAAAATATCAATACCACGCCTTTATAAATACGTCTCTTTGTTGTGTAGAAGAAAGAAGTGTGTATTTTTAAATATATATTTTGAAACCAGAGGTAGATCATAGAGTTTATAGTAACCTATTGGAATATGATTGAAGCCAGATTTAAATATACATTATCTGCAGTATTTTAAAGCGCAACTGCACAGTGAAAACAACTCCAAAGAGATGAAAACTTATGATTTAGTCCACGTGTGCTTTACCCCTACTTAACTTGTATTTTTGCACAGTATAATGTTTTCACTAATACTATTGGCTGCAGGAACACATTAATAAGCTAAAACTGTAATATTTATTATTACAGACTGTGAGAAGCAATGAGCAGACCAGTATGGATATTGTGTTTAAAGTCGGTATAAAGTTGCAGGGAGGCACACTCAGTAATTAATTAATAGATTTTCATTTATTAGGTGCTGAAAACAAAACCTGGTACACAATGTTTCGGGGGGTCAAACCCCCTTCCTCAGGTGTAACCATATACTACAAAGTGCAGAGTATATATAGTGACATCATTTAACAAAAGTGTATAGCTTCGCCCTCTACCATAGAGGCCTCAATCAAAGTGAACATGTTCTTAAAATATGTATTAAACAACTGTGATATAATAAATGTGATTATCTTTTATTCTATGAAGACAGTTTATACATTTTATAAATATACCTTACTGTGTTAAAATTTAAGATTTAATAAAAATACTACCCGTGTCTGACATACTACCAAATAAAGCTGAACAAAAATTGTTCTTTGGGATTTTGCTACATGCATGAGCCAAGGTGTGATTTACCTTATGAAATGTCCATGTGGCTCTGGGTATGTCAGCCAAACCAAAAGAGAAGCAAGTATAAGATAAAGCGAACATAAGAGACATCAAATTGTTTAAATCAGTCCAAACACGTCACTTCTATGAATATAAACATAACGCAATGCAGTTACGCTGGCAAATTTTAGAAGTGGTAAAGAAACCCCTTAGAGGTGGAAATCTTCCACAGTTATTACTGCAGCACGAACATTGGTGGATTCATCACCTACAGACACTGACACCTAAGGGTTTGAATGAAGAGTTCAATTTAGTCTGCTTTTTGTAAATAGTCATATACTATAATAGAGAGACCTGATCTTCGCTTATCCTTCCTTATGATGTATAGGTTATGAATAGAAATATTGTTGTCTACTTGCTAGTACAAGATTGTTATTTTGTTTTATGAATTGGCTCTATATATCAAGTTCCACTAGCTACAACATTTATCTTTACAGGAGTAGATACACCCATCTAGTGGATCCTTACAGGAATTGTTTCAGAAAGATCATTCCTCAAGAATTTTCTACAAAAGAAACCTATGTTAGATAATTAATAGGTAAATAAATAATAAGTATGGTATAAATTTAACACACACGGAAAGTATTTTTATTAAAACTTTATTCACCAATACTTTTTATAAATTTTAACACAGTAAGGTATATTTATCTTTTATTCTATGAAGACAGTTGATACATTTTAGAATCACATTTATTATATCACAGTTGTTTAATACATATTTTAAAGGATCACGTTATAATGATGTTTTTTTCTTGTGACTTAATATGATATTGCTATTTATTCACATAGCACTTTATATTGCATATGTTCACTTTGATTGAGGCCTCTATGGTAGAGGGCAGAGCTACACACTTTTGTTAAATGATGTCACTATATATACTCTGCACTTTGTAGTATATGGTTACACTTGAGGAATGGGGTTTGACCCCTGAAACGTTGTGTACCTGGTTTTGTTTTCAGCACCTAATAAATGAAAATTCATTAATTTAATTTCTGAGTGTGCCTTCCTGCAACTTTATACCGACTGTGATACTTACCTGATGTGGCACAGGCATCAGGGGGTGCACCTCTCAAACTTACCTGTTAGGATGCCACAGACTCATTGAAATTGGATATTGTGTGTTTAGACTTTTCACTTCCCTTTGTAGGAAATACACATGAAGAATTGGGTTTACTATGTACTTTTTATCAGCATAAATCACCATGTTCGGTTACATCTAAATCATGAATTCAATAGAACACCCTATTTTAATTGTCATAACGTAAACCAGCACATACAAACTTATTCCAACACTGTCTTGTCATATACTCTGTTCTCACAGGTTGAACATCCCTACTTTGTTCTTCTGTAAATTGCCCCTATAGCCCTTCCAATTTCCCAAACAGATATCACACAGTACCCATTCTCCCAAAGCTGATTGGGCAGGCAGCTGGAACAGTTGGTCTGAGCATGTGCACTGCCAATAAAGCTGTTAAGATGTAATATTGGAGCTATATCAACGCTAGCATCCCTGATAAAATCCTCAACGGGTCATTTTACAAGATATTTACGGTTAACAGCGAGTGAGGTAATTTCCACATATTGTACGTGCACGAAATAATTAATGCTCCTTTTTTATTAAAACACTTTGAGGAACATAAAGCAATAAATGAGGTTTTCTTCAGAAGACTGTTCCTGGTGGTGTTACATCAGCTCCTGCTGGTTGGAGGATTTTATTTTATAGCAGATGCAAGCTTTTAAGACCACAGTATAACCCATTTTTGGAGTGTGATCACTGCTGAAAAGATAAAGGGAATTGTATGAAGCTACATGGCAGCAATATCCAAATCTCTTTTTCAGAAATTAAAAATAGATTCAGTTTCCGGCATCCTTTAAAATGGCTTTTTGTCAAGAAATTCAACTAAAAATTCTTTTTACATTCAGAGATACTGTGTATAAGCAAATCCTGTAAGGGGATAAAGAATTATAGGTGGTACAGGTAAGAGATGCCTCGAGATGTTTACTGGTCCTAGAATTGCATGCAGTCTTTTTTTTTGTTTTTAAACTGGTTGTCAAAGAATAGTTTCTCTACACACTCCAAGTAAGCTGTGGGGCCGGTCCTGATCCACTTCATTTGCTAGATGTACCCTGTGCAGTAGGGCAACCGGAGAGCTTAAAGCTCCACAACTCTGAAGATGAAGATCTTCCTGAAGGTGTTTTCTAGATATATTTATGTTCTGCCGAGAACTTGTAATAACCTGTAAAACAAAGGCGATGGTGCTAAATTAGAGTTTATTTTCCACAAATCATAAAAATAAAAAAGTTTTGTCTCATTATCACAAACACAAACATTTCAAGGCTACTGCCTATTGTATTTTTTCTTTGCCATTAAAAAAATGGTTTTATGTGTGCCGTATAACTGCATTACAGTAAAAAAAAAAAATAGCTCCAGAACCTCATACCCTCAGAAAAAACTGAAGAGTTAACACAATATTCTATCACCTGGGTCCATCATTCCATTGAGTCATCGATTTCAAGCTCCTGTACATATCACTCTGTCAGGAGTGGGCTTATTCCATCACTTGTAAACAAACAAGCTTATCCCCGGTTCAGAGCAATAAGTGTAAAGAACAGCAGACGGCAAATAATTTAATATATATTCGCTGCTCACACCTCTTGTGGATATTACGACCTGCACATTCTGGGACTATTGGTATGTATGAAAAACATCTGATTTCAGTTTACTTCTATTTAACATTTACATGAGAAACAATTTTTATATAATTTTTTTTTTTTAATTTATATAATAAACTGTAGTAATCCACACAACTGGCGAGAGGCGATTCAGTCACCTCTATCTATGCTTCCATCCTTTAAGTAGCATAACATAATCCATAATATTATATCAAATTGATAGAGGTAACACTCAAACGACGGGCAGTTTAACATGTGCAAACAAAACCTGTTTCGAGACTCACATCTAAATGTTTGATCTTAACTTACTGGGTGCCATTTACAGCAAAGCATTTTTAGACTTATTTGCAATTTTGCATTTAGAACATGACTTTGCACCTGATCTATAAAAGATTGTGGATAGGCACACACACCTGTTGGTTTTCTCCGGTGCTGCTTTCTTCAAACCTCATTCCAAAGGGCAAACTTTGGAATGGGGCCTTATCTACACAAATTTGTCTTGAAAGTCACTGGCCATTTTACAGTTGAAAGATAATTATGGTTTCATTTTTATATCTTTAGAAAACTGTTGTTCCCACGTTGTGTAATTTGACATATTTTTGTTAACAAAATGCCACCATATATTTTTTTAATATTTTATCTGTTTACTGTCAAAAATAATTTACAACATGTGTGAACCATATAGATATAGCTTTAGGTAGTGCTTGGATTTAAAGGGTATTTTTATCTTTTAATGGAATTTTCAAAAATAGTACCTTTAGATACAGCAAGATCCCACTCCTCCAAAACTTTTTTTCAGATTTTGAATCTGAGCTGTAGATTCAGAGAAATCATCATTTTAATCACAGCATTTACAGGGAAAGACCTGTCACTCCAGAAGCAGAAATTATAATATGTGACCCATGCTTGATTCTTTGCCTGGCTGCCAGCACACTTTCTGCAACATTTATGAGAATCAGCAGAGCAAAGACAGCAGGGGGAGGGAGGGGGAGATGTGTAAGTAGAGCAGTGTCCATGGAGAGGCTGTGCAGAACACATAAGTGTCGTAGACACTAAAAGAAGGCAGCGAGTAAGGCTGAGGCCACACTTAAATGCAAAGGAATCGCGCACAAAATCGCAAGCGTTATCGCACGCAATTGTGTGCACGATTCTTGTGCGTTTTGCTTATGCAATTTTGCTGTTTTCAGTTATGGAAACGCATGCGTTAACACACCAAAAATGATGAACACATGCGTTGCCAAAATGCAAATGGATACGCAATCGCATGTGCATCTGAAATCGCTGGAATTTTCGCGTTCCCGCGATTACCATTTTAGTGAAAATCGTGAGCGCAAAACGTGCTAGTGTGGCCTAGCCCTAAGGGAGGGGGGGGGGGGGGAATTAAGAGCACTCACTAAACATTAATAATTTAATGTCAAAGCAAGCACAGATAAATATGTAAGTACCACCATTTTACTTCTCTCAGATTGTAGTTTCAGAAAATGTAAAGTTGTTTCGGTGAGTATAGTGACCATTTAATGAACAGACTAAATTACTAGTTCTACAGTAAAGTTATTTTCCATACAGCAGTACCAGTACCTTGCATTGAACACCTATTATCCATGTAATTTCCATTATCGTAGGGATAAGTAGGCAAAACGTGTGTATAAACCAGCTGTTTATTCCTTAAATAAAGATACAGTAGATGTGCAGTTCTCTCTATGTAATAACAAACAATGTTTTCTGCATATCAAATTAGCTTATTTCCCATTCTTAGTGCTTTTCTATTGGTAATTTAGACAATAATACATTTTACTAAGCATGAAACGATAAACACTAAGTATAACCTTGATGGGATAGGGCATATTCTAAACAATCACGGAGATACAGAAGATTCTTTACAGTGGGGGTTAAATACTCAATGTAAATCTAGCAGGAGATTTTTATTATTATTAATATTAATTTCAAATACTGGGGGGTTAAAAAATTCTAATGTGGCTGCTGTTTCCTGCAATAGTTTCATTATGTATTTAACCCTGCAGTATTCACTTAAATTATTACGCATTAGTGTTAAATAAGGTTCCCTGTAAATTAGTGAGGAAAAGTGACTGAATCAAAGAAGATTTCATTGCTCTAATAAAAGCACTGGCAGAAGCCAATAAAAAGTTGTTACCTGAATAAAACGATACCTCAGAGATAATGCGAGCAAAAGCACTCAAAGGGAGCCAATCCTATATTTGGGCCTGAGCTTCTGTCATCTGTAAAAAGAAACTACCAGGGGAGCGACCTCAGGGGCCCCATCATAGTTTTGCTGAGGGGCCCAGTGATTCCTAGTTACGCCACTGTACACAGGAGATAAGGCTGCTTATCCAATGCACTGCATCAGTCGCTTGATCTCCGTAAAGTTTAAAGGGCATGTCCACCCCCAAAACTATAAAACTAAGAAGTTAGGGCAGCGCACTGCAGGACTCCACCCCCCCCTCCCTCCTGTTTTGCGATCTCTCCCCCTACCATAAAAACCCTTGGCCATATGTTAGTATACCTTCCCCCAGCCCCAACCGCTCTAAAATATTTTTAAGAAAGTTCCCTGAACTCTACTTACCATCCCTCTCTGCCCCGGTGTTCTGAGCAGCCAGCAGCCACGTCCTCTCAGCCAATCACGGACGTGGCTGCCGGTCCTTCCCCCTGCTTGCAGTGTCTTGCAAGCAGAAGGCTGGGCAGTGCGTCGGAGGAGAGAGGGAAGGTAAGTAAAGATCGGGGCACTTTCTTGAGAATCTTTTATAGCGGTTGGGGGAAGGTATCTTCTCATATATCAAAATTTTTTTTATAAGGGTGGACATGCCCTTTAATACTTAATCTAGTCTTAACAAGCCACTGTGGGAGAGAGGGAATTCTAAGTTACATGCTTCCTTGCTGGACTGTAAGGGCTAGGTCACACTGCAGTGTTTTTTCAGATCATTGAAAACATGGCAATGCACTGAAAATGCGTTTTTCGGATGCGTTGCGATTGAGCTTGAGATTGGCATTCCGTATTTTTAATCGCAATCACATGCGTTTTTCTATTTATATTGGAAAACCGCATGCGCAAACGGGAAAAAACGCACAAGAAATCGCATGTGATTTTGTTTGCGGCGCAGTGTGGCTGTGCCCTAACAGAATTAGCTAGAAGTTTGATTCTCCTTTTGCTCCCTAATTGAATTTACCCTTAAATCCGTTAAAGTAGAACAGACCTGAAACTATATATGACACTTCATAAATTCTATCATTATTTGGTGATTGATGTATATCTTGCCAATGCAAACCTTCCTCCAAATTTTTTTTTACCAGGACCACTCCAATTTAAGAGGTCTGTACAGGGTTGTCTTGGCATGGTTGGTCTAGTTTGGATTGAGGAGAAAATCTGATGGTTTCTGGATTTGAAGATATAGACACAGACTTGCAAAAGGTCAGTGGATTTTCTAACCCCCTTGGTCTTCCTCCAGTCTGAACTGTCAAGTAACTACTGGCTGACCAGCCAGTGAACTATTAGCAACACAGGGAGGTACAGTATATATAAAGGATTAATTGGTTGATTGTAATCTATCACTCTGGCCACAGGTATTGTATGACAGTAGTAAAATACCGTACTTTGGGTAATTTTCTCCACGATTATTTTATGCCGCAGATGTAAAATAATGCTGGTATCGAAAATTACCAGTCGTGATATGTAACAAATGGCATTATATGTCGCAAACAATAGATGTCACTGGCTCAGATAGGCGGATAACATCTGGTTTAAAATTCCTAAGAAGTACTACAATTTCACAGAAAACTTCAACAACAAGGACTAAAACGCAAGGCAAAATACAAAACACACTTGGACTGCTTGGTACGAATCAGTTTACAAGTGCCATAATTAATACCACCTAAAATACACATGAAAAACGTTTTTATCCTTCGTGTGTATTTTAGGTGTTATATGTTTATATGTAATGTTTTATGTAGTAATTTAAATAAAGCAGAGAATTTTATACCCATCACTGAATCAATTGAGCTTTTATGCTACTGGTCCATATGACCTATATATATTACAGTTGGGACATGGCATTAAGATGGTACCGTATATACAGTATAAACAGAGATTTTCAGGCTAAAAAAATAGCCTGAAAACTGGGTCTGTTTATACTCGAGTCAAACACTTTCCACGCTCCGCATCCTCTGATGGCTGACATCACTATTCGGCGCCGGTAAGTAAGGCCGGTGCCCAGTAGTGATGTCAGCCAGCAGAGGAATGTGGAGCATGTGGCCGTCGGAGCAGAGAAGAGGATCCAGAGCAGCCTGCAGGGGAACCAGAGCAGGTAGGAGAAGGCAACTGTGGGCACTCTCAGAAGCGGGCGGGGGGGGGGGAAGTACAGTAATTCCTGCAGTGGCAATTCCTTGCAGATGTTTGGAAAATACATCTTCCAGCAACTAAAGCATGCTGGATAGAACATTGTATAGTCATTATCCTTTTGCACAAAGACTTACAGGCACTTGTCCTAGATACTATTAAAGATCCAGAAGGATGTTACCTACTCATTGATATACGAGGAACCAAATTCACGATTGTTAACATTTATGCCCCTTATGGCCCCAACACTTCATTTTACTCAGGACTCTACCAACTATTATTGTCTAGGCAATCGTTCACATTATTCTGGGAGGAGACTTTAACACAGTCCTTAACCCGACTTTCAACAAATCAAGCCAAAATGCTACTACCATACAGACACCCCCTACCTACCCCTGAACTACTTGCACACCTACACCTTTGTGACCCGTGGCGACTTATACACTACATCCAGACAAAGTTTTTTTCCCCCATGATAAACATTTACACTCATGGATTGATAACATACTTTTATCTAATAACCTGTTTCCACAGGTATCCAGGGTGCACATAAACAATGGCTCTCCCTCCCCTCACACTAATACAGAATTTCACTGGTGATTCCCAAGTTACCTATGCTCTTCTGAGGTTTTCAAATTATCACTAGAAACAACTTGGCAAAATTGTTGTTGTTAATATTGAGCATGTGGACCCCGTCCTACTGTGGCAGACTTCTAAAGCAGTTCCAATGACATACATTTCCCACAGAAAGAAAATCACCAAAGATAAATTTAACAAACTAAATGATGACCTTACCTTTGGTAAATTGCTATTTACCAAACCTCACTGATACTAACCTTAAAACATTCACTACTACAAAACAATTACTAGATACCTTTCTCCTCACCTAAGCATGCTGGTTGGTTGATGCACGCTGTATTAAATTCCAAAGATGGGGAAATCTTACCGGTACACTTTTAGCCAAATTATCCAAACCCTGACATGCACCTCAAGACATCTTACAAATCACTGTGGAAGCATTCCAATTAGGCTAATTTACAACTACATTTAACGGAAGTGCTACTGATCTGGTCAAACATTTATGCAAACATAGAAAAGATAATCAATGCACATTCCTAGGCCCCATACAATATATTATCTGCACACTGGCATACTTTATAAACAAAGGGGTTTTAGTATACATTACTGTGATCACATGAATGAAAAGCCTTCCAACCACGTCAAGGTAACCCCAGTCTGGAAGGTCCTAACTTCTAACCTTTTTACATTTCTTTTACTTCAATTACGATTAGCAAACGTTGCATTTCTCATTATAACACACTGGATCCATATAACAGGCTCTCTCACTTCCCCTCAGCCCTTTGGCTTTTTAAAATGAGGGAAGAGGCCATCCAGTGCTTTAATTAAAGGCATAGGACCTCCCATAAAGTAAAAGAAATGTAAAAAGGTTAGAAGTTAGGACCTTCCAGACTGGGGTTACCTTGACGTGGTTGGAAGGCTTTTCATTCATGTGATCACAGTAATGTATACTAAAACCCCATAAAGTATGCCAGTGTGCAGAAGTATATGATATTGTATTGGGCCTAGGAATGTGCATTGATTACAAATCACTTAACACAAAGAAACTACGAGCTCACAACAGGAAATTAGAGACTAGTTTCTCCATTACTAGACATCACTTTATACAGAATATCAGAGCCCTCAACTACACTTTAATTTAGAAGAAAATGCTTTACCAAGATTACCTAATGAACAACAGGATCTCCTAAATC
Source organism: Hymenochirus boettgeri (assembly GCA_019447015.1). Lineage (NCBI taxonomy): Eukaryota > Metazoa > Chordata > Amphibia > Anura > Pipidae > Hymenochirus > Hymenochirus boettgeri. The sequence goes on from CM033471.1 coordinate 181,165,803, forward strand.
AGAGCTGCGCAAAGTAAGGCCTGGGATCACATGCGTTTCTTATGCGGCCCTCTGTAATATGTATCCCCCCCCTTCCTGTACTAAATAGGGATATATAACACAACAAGAAATCCTTAAAGCAATTAAATCACTCCACAATCAAACTCCTGGCCCAGATGACTTCTCTGCTGAATATTATAAAATTATTAACAGCATATCTTGTCACGCTAACGGATCTCATTAAATATATCCTCCGTATCCACTGTATTTCAACTTGCTGTTAGTGGGTGCTGTATATACTAAAATAATATGGTGGTGGTTATTTCTGTCTATCCCCCTCCCCCACCTGCAGTGGTTAAACGTTCCTTTGTTGGCTTTGTGCTGAACCTCCTGTAGCAGGACCTCCCCCCGTGTGATTGGAGGAGAGGAGGCTGCCTGATTTATGAGCTGGCATGCCTGATGACATCACTGGCGCACGCACGCCAACATAATCAGGTGGGCACAAATCATAGTGCGAGACTAAGGAGGTTAAGATAGTCCATTACTTATATCCACATGGAAAGCTCTTATGAAGGTCTAAATCTGTTTCACTAACTATGAACCCCATTAATTAACAACCTGGAGTTTCAAGGGGGGAGAGCTCATACAGTTTTATATCATGGCACAGAAGGGTTATTCAAAAATTATAGATTTATGACATACCTACTAAACGCCCCTATCTTTTGCACAACAAACTCAAGGACGAATTTCTTAGCCCACATTTTCATATTTACAAATGTCTAGATTTATGTATAAATCAATTTCTAACTTGACAGTCTAACAAGTGATGACTGGAATAACTCTCTTATGCCTTACTTTCTTGTCAGACAACTCACAACAAACTTAAAATACAAATCCTGCAGACCCACATGAAACCTGGAAACAACAAAATTCAATGGCATAAGGTTATACCTGAAGCCGATGAGAACACTTCTATCTGCTTTACAACCAATTAAATATTTACCTCAGCCTACAATTGCAAAATTACACACATAAAAATACCTACACTAAAATATACATTTCACTAAACATACTCATGTGTATAACAGGCACAGCATTTCTTGCCCAAAATGCTTCCCAGTTCCAAACTGACTGATTACTATTATGGTGGCCTCACATCCAAACCTGTTTGGTCCAGGTTGTGTCATTTACAATGCAACACTTGTTAAATGATATCCCTTTACACTGGTTTTGGGCCTTCTTTGGACACCCAGAATTTTTTCTGTGAATTTTTCTTTTTGCCTTCCTCTGGTCAACAGTAGGCAATAAATGTAGGTATTGCTGATTGGTTGGACTCAAAGGACATATGTGTTTTTCAACCTTAATACTATTTGTAAGTAATACAATTAATACTGGGGCCTCCTGACCCCAGTTCACTCTCTATGCACCGTTTATGGCTTTGTTTCTAGTGAAAGATAAACAGGGAGATAAAAGCTTTTATTGTTAAAAAAAGGTGCTAATGTTCCCAACCAATCAGATGTTAGCTTTCAAATGTTAAATCAGATTGATTGGTGGGGGCAAAATTAGCACCATTTTAAACATAACAACTTTTATTGAATCTCCCTGAAAGTTTCTAAATGTACCTTATTCTTTGTGGTGTCTTTGGTGGTGCAGATGTAAATGACATGTTTTTAGAAACACCAAGCCCAAGAAGTCAACAGTTCAAATCCCCTGGTTACTTATGAAACAATCCTAAATAGTCTATTGACTAAGTTTATTGCTTTTTAGTTTTCTATCTAAAAATATAAAGTTTCTACCTGTAGATTTTATGTATGTAGAGAAAAAGATTCTAATGTACCTATATGTGCAGTGGTGCTCCTGCGAAAGTGCTGTTTTAGAAACACACAGAATTGGGTCACAGGTTCAATCCCGTTTGTAAATATTCACCACTGGTATACAATCATTCATTATTCTATAAGCGTATTTCATTGTCAGGAAATTGGGCCCAGTACTTTTAAACGACCTGGCTACAATACTTACTGTTCTCCAATTGGCGGCGAACACACTGACGCTGACGTTGATGCGTTCTGACAGATGCTAAGATGATAGACACAAGCCCACAAGCCAGTGGCAGTGCTAGAGCAGTGATGTGGGAGTACGAAACACATCCTCTCGACTGCCTGGGTTTTAATTGTCTGCCTAGCTGTACTCTACCTGCATCTCCCTATGGACCTCCATGATACAAGACTAGCACTACGAAATCATCAGTTCACTAAAGGTACACTCTACTTATCGACTGTGATACTATTTTTATACTGACTGTTTGATGCATAATTATGGGCTAGGCTTCAGAACTTATTTTAAATGTGTTTTATATATTCAAGTGTATTAAAGGATTTTAAAATTTTCATTACGTTCAGGTGTGTGATATAGTAATATATATATTACTCTAATTAATTATGCCTTACTTGCACCTCCACTATTTAATGGGATATACTCACCAGTGCCCTAAATTTCCCCTCTTTTGAGGCTCAAATTCCCAGACTTACCTTTTTTTTTTTTGTTTCCGGTTGCAGGTTTGATTCCCCAGAATTACTTTTATTATTTATTAAAATGTTAATACTCTGTTTCTTACATCCATGCTAGCTAAGAAACCGCATAGATAACTTTTTTTTTTTATGAAACTCAAAGGAATTTATCATTGTTAGGGACAGGAGCAATTGTATGTTAGCATACCACAATTAATCTGTGCACTATGATGATTCATGTGGTTAGGGAGGGATGACTCACATGTTGGCTGTCATATTCAATTGGGTGTGTCCAGCTAAGGTGGATTATGGGAGCTGACCCCTAGTACCCACATGTTAATTCATAAATCACTCGGCAGCCCCAGCAAAGGGAGAGATAAAACACAGCGTTTGGTATTTTTGTCAATGTGCTCTTTCTATTGAGATCAATGTCTGGAGCCTTTAGTTCCCCTTTAACATTTTTAGCCTATATATGGTGCTTACCTATCCCATACCTTTTATGTCTGACAATCTCTACAATGTCAGAAGTTGGCACTGTAAAAAATAAAATGCTATATAGTGATAGAAATACTTTACAGGAGGATTTCTCTGTATTGTGAAAGTATCCAGACCTACTTTAGCTATAATTAAATAATCTTAGTCTATATGTGATTTCACAAAATGAGGTGCACAAGTACACCAATTTAACTTTACTTACTAGTTTATTTACTTACCTGGTCTATAATGTTGGCACTGAAGATGGCCTCTTCCATGTGTCTTTCATCTGATTTAAAACAGATTTAATACTGTTCACAACATGTTGTACTTCGGGAGAAAGGTGGCAATTAGAATGTTCCAAAAATTTAGCCACTAAAATCTTTGTGTCCTTGTAAGTCTTCAGGTCAACCAATGAGTTTGGCCGTTCCTTAGAGATATTCTTAATTGCTTTTGGTTTCATGCGATGGTTGCTTTTCTTGTTTCTTTGTGTCTGCTGATAGCTAAAAAATGGTTTCCAGTTTCTTGGCAGACTGAAGAAGTCATTCTAGAGTATGCATATGAAAATAAAGAAAATAGAAAAGTTAAAATATAGAAGAAATGTAAAGAAACTGGCAATTTGAACTAATCATCTGTCTAGATTAAACGTAAATCAAGCCAAGTTAAACGATTAATATATTCGATTTCCCCTATGATTGGCAGAGTAGTATTCCACTTACATATTTAAAAATACATTATAGCGTAACTCCCCCATCTATATGCATAATCCAACTGAAAGCACTTCACTCGACACATGTGATTTGCAAGTAATATAAGATACTTGGTTTATTTAAATGACACTATTTATTTTTATACTTGCTGAAAAATAGTGACAATAACTGAATGAATATGTTTTAATCAGATATATTCCTATTCAAGGTTAAAGTGGTAAAATCAGTGTTTGGAAGACTTTAAAGGATAGGTTAACTTAAAAAGTGTGAAGTTTTATACACTTATATAAGCTCTTCAGGGCAGGGATCTCATTCCTAATGTGTCAAGGCATGTTGCACTTGTATCAATTTATCCATAATTTATATATATGTGTGGTGGGTGTGGGTGTGTGTTCTGAACTGATGTATGAAATTTTTCATTTTTATTTATCTGTATAATTGCTTGCACTTATTCCCTTGTTGTTATACTCTGTATTTATAATGTACATAAAAATGTACATATAAATAAAATTATACATACATAGTTAGTATAGCACGAAGGAGAGTTGGGAACAGCCAGAGGAGCCAGTGGTGGAACATGCTCGCAGGCAAGTTTATATCTTTGTTCCCGCCACCTTAGATTAATTGAAGAACAGGAGGTAAAACATAGCTACTTTACCCCCCATTCTTCAATTAGGCTGAGGCCACACTGCAATGCACAGGATTCGGGCACGGAATCCTGTGCGTTATCGCATGTGATTGTGTGCGGTTCTTGTGTGTTTTTGCGCATGTAATTTGCGGTTTTCCATTATTACTACATTGCAGCAATTAAAACTACACCTTAAGCATGGAGGGATTCTCTAATTTTGCATTATTTAGAACCTTAAATATTCATATACAATTGAATACAGAATATGCTAAAAATTCTACATTTTTGCTATTCAATTTAATACATAATATTAGTTACTTAAAGTGCTACTCCTTATATTTGTATACCTACGTACAATATCAAAATATCAGTTGTCTTTCATTAAATTATGGGAAACAGTTTGCCATAGAAAGTGAATAATTGATTTCTTTTAATTAATGTAATAGCTATTGATGTGGAAGCGCTCTCTTTAAGAAAAAGGAAACTAATACCTTTCTGCCTTTCATGATTGGCTCAGACCAGGCTCGGCTATTGAATTGATATATGTATTCCATTTACGACACAGCCATCCTTTATGGATGCATAGGCAGTTCAGACCTTAAATCATCTTTGAGATACGGCTGCATTTTTAACACAACAAAGGCAGCAAGAGAGATTTATAGTAGATGTACTAGCAAATCTTCCCAACTATTGACACATTTCCTGTCTCCAAATGGACTACATCAGATATACATCTAAAGCCTAAAAAATTATATTCCAAAAATTCAAACAATATATTCTGCAATCAAGCACTTCTCAATGGAACAGAGTCATATCCCCATGTTAATAGTCCAGAAAGAGTTTCAGTGGTTCGGAATTACAGTTCACAAGGAAAAATACAACCTATAAATATCACTTGCTAAGAACAAATAGTTTTTTGCCTCTCAGGTAGCTATGGCAATGTTATAAATGTAAACAATATTTTTTAGTTTTCACTAGCCAACAAATAACTAAGAAAGCATTTCTGGATTTTCATATTTTAACATGGGATAGAAAGCTTTTTGTCTGTCATGTAGATTTTAGATGCTTATTAAAATAATGGCAGGAACAATAGCCCTGTCTTAGTGTCCTGTATATATTTTATTATGTAATTGTGTAAGTGTTTCCAAAAGCTGCCACTATAAATACAGTGATAATTAGTTTAAAGGGCATGTCCACCCTTCAAAAAAATTTTTGTAATATTCCCCCTGTCCCCCCAGCCCCAACCGCTATATTTTTATTATCAGAAAGTGCCCCAAAATTACTTACCTTCCCTCTTTCCTCGCCGTGCTGCCAGGCTCTGCTTGCGGGAAAATGCAAGCAGAGGGCGGGGACGGCAGTCGCGTCTGGATTGGCTGAGCAGCAGCCCATCACGGAACAAGCTGCCGGGGAGTCAGTGCGCCGGAGGAATAAGGGAAGGTAAGTAATGTTTGGGGCACTTTCTGATAATAAAAATATAGCGGTTAGGGCTGGGCTGAAGGGGAATATTATATAAAAAGATTTTTACACTAGGGGGAGGGAATCCTAATCGGGAGGGAGGGGAGGGGGGGGAGGGCTCTTCTGCGCATGGCAAAATTCTTCCGGAGGAGAGACAGCAGGCAGAGTCTATATACCTATACTCCTGGTGGGTGTTTTTTTGGAATTAGGGGGGGGACTACAAGGAGAACCATATGGAGCTGGGATGTAAGGTAAGGATTTAACTATGTGTAATCAAAAACTAGATAAGATCAATAATTACATATAAAAACCATTTATTTCTATATAAAACTAGTGGCCAGCTATAAACCCTATGTAATCCTACACAAACGGGTACATAATATAAATATATCTTAAGACATTAAAAGGTATCCACAAAGAATTATTTATCAAAAGTAGGCACAGCCCCTAAAATGTTGGACAGACACAGTCCGTTAAAGTTTCCAAAAGGATAATCCTCTCCCAAGATGTGAATGTCTAGTCGTAATCCAGAATTGTTCAAGTGTGCACACTATAAAACTTAATTAAGATTTCAAGTAGGCTATACATCACCGCTCTTCTGATTATATCCCGGCGCTATTCCACATGGACACCAGGTACACTTCAATGTGTCCGCGGTCATTCCGACTCATGGGATCCGTCCTAAGTGGATACTGTCAGATTGGTAAGCGTCGTTCAGCCGTGGTAATCGGCGGTTTGTTAACACAGAGGAGCATAGTATCTCGTTAGTGCTGTGTCCTGATTAAGGACTTCCTTTTCCGGTAACGTCACTAATGCTACGTGTTCGCTCCAATCAGAGCTTCATCAGCAGTGACGTCAGTCTGTAGGCCACCCTTAAAATTTTTTTGGGATATGTTATTCCCCCTGTCCCCCAGCCCTAACGCTCTATTTATTTTATTAAAAGTTCCCCAAACTTACTTACCTGCCCTCTTTCCTCCGCCGCGCTGCCAGGCCCTCTGCTGCGAGATAATGCAAGCAGAGGGGTGGGACGGCAGTCGCGTCTGTGATTGGTGAGCGGAGCCAATCACGGAGCGGCTGGCCGGGAGTAGTAGTGAAGAGAGTCCGAGGAGTAGAGTGAAGTTAGAGCGGGAGTAAGTTGAGAGGAGTTGAGTAGTAGAGTTGAGTTCAGAGTTTGAGAGTGAGTGAACGAGTTAGAGAGAGAGTTAGTATGAGAAACTAGTAGAGTTAGAGAGGAGTAAGAGGACGAAGTAGTAAGTAAAGGGAGAGAGAGTAAGCCGAGAGGAGGTTAGTAGGGCAGTTCAGAAAGTAGGAGTGTTGTCATGATACACTGGACATACACCAGATACTTCATCCAGTTTTTAACATCTAACATGACTTTAATAGAATTATGACTGAAGATGGGGATTTTCGTTTATAGCTTATTGGTGTTTTTAGGGGGGGTAGGTTTTTCAGATTACTGGGAGTATAAAAAATGGGTTTTAGTGTTTAGTTAGTCCCTTTAAGAAGGTCAGTTGAGTTAAGTCTAATATATCCTCTTAAATAAACTAACGGGAGTAATGATTCGGCACTCCATTTTGCGTTGCAAAGAATATATATATATATATATATATATATATATACAGTAGGGATTATATACAAGGATTGTAGAAGCACTCCAATTCTCCAATTAGGCTAATTTACAACTACATTATGTGGAAGTTCTACTGGTCTGGTCAAACATTTATAGAAACATAGAAAAGATAATCAATGCACATTCCTAGGCCCCATACAATATTATCTGCACACTGGCATACTTTATAAACAAAGGGGTTTTAGTATACATTACTGTGATCACATGAATGAAAAGCCTTCCAACCATGTCAAGGTAACCCCAGTCTGGAAGGTCCTAACATAACTTTTTGAAATTTCTTTTACTTCAATACGATTAGCAAACTTTTGCATTTCTCATTCTAACACACTGGATCCATATAACAGGCTCTCTCACTTCTCCCCCAGCCCTTTGGCTTTTTAAAATGTAGGAAGAGACCATCCAGTGCTATATAAATACATGCTAAATTCTCCAAACATGACGGGCACACACAGGACTATTTTAACGTGTGAACAAATGTCGGAACTACAATTAACGCGTTTCAGCCACATGGCTGTCCTCAGGAACCTGGGCAGACAACCTACACAACACTATAAAACCCACACAATGTAACACACCTTGCTTACTCAATATTTCTACAGATGACAACAATATTGAAATAATATATTGAATAAAAAGATGTAACCACTTCAGATAAAAAAAAAAAATCACTTTCTTCGGTAAAAGAATCTGATATCCTTTTCATAAATAAGTAATAAAAACATTTCAATGTATTTTGACAAGATAAAGCATTGACTCATCTCATTGAAATACTTTAAACTCAATGCTGTCTAGATCAAGGGGCTTGGTATGTTAAAATGATGTGATCAATAGTAACATATTAAGAAGAATACACTCTAAGTTTTCTTGAAGAATCATTTAACTTCAATTTATATCTGATAGACTATTAATTGGAGTGTTTGTATAATCTAAGGGCAATTTTATCACCTATTAACAATATCAATGTTCTATAATGGGCTTTTTACTGAGTTACATAGAAACGCTTCCTTAGAATAACATCCTTAAGGGAATTCACAAATCCCCAACCTTGAAACAGAAATGACATTTGTTTTACAATATGTTAAAATATCTGTACATTTATCGTGTTTTGCTCTGCTGTCAATGAGCCATGAACATACAGTAAGTGCCACAGCTCTGAATACTCATATCCCATTTTTCTTTAAAACCTTCTGGACCAGGTCTTTTTATTCACCTCCTTTTTTTCAGCTAGTGCATTCAATTGGAATTACTTTGATTATAATTGTGATCCAATTAATACAGGGATCAGCACATCTCCAATTTTACATCTATACAACCCACACAATGCATTGTCTACTCAAGTGGATATATAGGATATATAGATTTTAGAGTACAGAATTAATTACTAAAATACAGCGTATGTTGAAATATCTGTATTTTATTTAAAGGAAAATCTAGGTAAGAAATTCTATAAAATGGGGGTAGAATGATTTTTAGCACAGGGTATTTGTAAAAAGACATGTACGTATAATTACATCACCTTGCTCTAGCTACTATTGCACTAATGTGGTGGCGCTTTAGTAGGTATTTAAAACCAATTCTGCCACCCCTTTCTGTAACTGCTGCTGTCATGCTGGTTAAATATTGTAAAATTTTACTAACAGTGAATGGGACACTGGTAGATAACAGTCAAAGGGACTTTGGTGGATAACAGTCAAAGGGACTCTGGTGGATAACAGTCAAAGGGACACTGGTGGATAACAGTCAAAGGGACTCTGGTGGATAACAGTCAAACAAACTTTTGTGGATAACAGTCAAAGGGACGCTAATGAATAACAGTCAATGGCACACTGGTGGATAACAGTGAAAGGGACACTGGTGTATAACAGTCAAAGGAACTCTACTGGATAACCATCCAAGAGACTCTGGTGGATAACAGTCAAACAGACTTTGGTGGTTAACAGTCAAAGGGATGCTGGTACACAGTCCATAGTGTCTTACTAAATATTATACCCACTTTATATGCTAAATTAGCATTGCTTATATATCTTGGATAGTATTGGTTTCTTTTCCCCAGTTTAGGGGTAAGAGAGGCTGGACTAGAATGTAAATTTGTACTTACTTTGGGCAGATCACTTGTTTCTCACTTGTTTTGCGATCTGTTAGCATGTAGGAAACGCATTGGATTGCATGACTATGTACTGCATTCCAGTTTTGGAGCACAAATGGACAGTAACACACTTGAAATACACTTGATGTGAACACACTTTTCAAGCATGCTGCCATCCAGTCCAGTGTACCTAAAGCCTGTTAGTTTTATTTGTATTTGCACTGTGGAGACCAGCACTATAGAATTGCTTTAATTGGTATGGTATAACTATCACACCATAGAAATATGTCTAGTGGTGCAAGAGATTCTGGTTATGCAGGTGTTCCATTATGATTGTGCCATCTGTAATATGGCATTGTGGTAATTTAAAGAAATGGCACACGCAAGATAAAACAATGAAAATGTGTGTGCTCGTTCCCTAATTAAATGGATAGTAGCTATAATAGCTAGTCAGTATTTCTAACTAATTGACCTTTTAACCTTCGATTGGAATCAGATATAACCATATATTTTTGCAATCTATCTCATACAACAAGCTTATTAATTACAGAACATCATTAAACATTTAGCTATTATAAAGATTTTGTGCAGTATTTATAAAGGATTGATTAATAAATACCAAGAACGATTCTTTATAATTACCACCCATTTAGAAAATGAAAAAGATATTGACAATAAATATTTATAGTGGATAAAAAATTGTCTGTTTGTACATTCCGTAGATTCTTTCATTTACTCTTTAAAAAGATTTCAGGGGAGATTTAACTAGAGCCTTTATCTGGGTAAATTCTCTCTTAGCCCATGCGTGACTTTAAACATCAGCTGTTAGTTGGCATTAAAATGCACAAAAAATATTGAATATTGAATCAGTAAACTTGACTTTATCTACAAAAAAGTATGCATCGCATCTGCCCATATGTATGCAATTTATAAACTACCACTATTTTCATTTTTTTGCTATTGCAGTTTTTGATGTTGATAGTTTTCCCTATGGCATTATAAGGCAGTAGTATCGGCAATATGCACTGCTAACATGGCTGTATTCATTGCATTAAGGCCTGTATGGCGGCGAAAAGAGAAACAATTTTTAACAAGGTGTGGGAGCTGAAATTGACCAACCATGACACTGTCAGTATCAGGATCCAAAATGATCAGCATGTATGGCACATGGGCAACCAATCTCTTTACAGCGTGTTCAAATGAAATCTGTCAGTATACAAGAGATCATAATGTATTGCGAACTTTACGTCTTTTTCAAACAAGTACAAACTTCCAATTTGACCGCAATGCCTGGTGAACCAACAGTCCACAAGTAGACAATGAACAACTGTTTTTGACAAAAGTTACACATGCGTATACCCATACTCTGATCCAGTGGGATGGACCACTAATGATACCCAAACCAAACGGCTGCTCCTTCATCTGGCATCGGCGGTCAAATCACACGTCTGTACTTAATGTTCCTTCCTTCCTCTGGAATATTTTCTTTTTAATAGCTTTGGTGCTCTGGAAGCTTGCTTGTGCAAAGACACCAGATTACATTTATTAACATTAAATGTCAGTTTGAAGAATATTGCAACAAAGTATCTGAATCCAATTACTACTATTGTACATCATATGTGGATACCAATGTCCTATATTGCTTGGTATCGTAGCCCAAATGCAGAACCTTGTACTAGACCTGGAATTATTACAGTGACAGGGAGAGAAAGATGCATTAAGGTTAAGTATTTGCTTTATAATAGATGGGCCTCACTTCTGAAAAAATTGCTTTGAGAAGCAGCTGTAAACCGATTTCTGAAAATCATTTGTTTGTGGTTCTGCATTATGTAAAGGATATACTGAAACTTCTACCATATTTATCCTTCTACAGACAATCCAGTGATGTTCTATTCCTTTACTAACATCTGCTATCAATATGTAACAAATTAAAATGAAGAATCTTTGCCGGTTTCTGTATGATATTATCTACATACAGTGATAATACAAAGTGACAAGGTTTTACTTTTGTAAAAAAAAAAAAAAAAGAAAATCTTAAGATAAAGCTGTTTATAATGGGCTAAATTCTTGATTCAGCTTCATTTCCAGATATGAATCTTCTTGTTTTCATTCTAAAACTCAATCCCTGGTGCTGTCTCTTATTACAGTGTTAACTGTGCAGTGTTAACCCCACATTTTAACCCATTGATGCCTGGGTTAACCAGGGGAGGACTGGGACCTTTTAGCCGAGGGGGCAAAGACAACCAAGTGGCCTTTTCACGGTCAATCGCAACATTTTTGACCAAACCCACTTTGCTAAGATTACACACTTTGTTTGTTATGCCCATTTTTAAACTGGAGGGCTGACTAACATTGACTCATGAACTGAAGTGCTAACTAACACCAGCTAATAAACTGGAGGACTGGCAAACACTGAATATTAAACTGGGGGCTGACTAACACTGGCTAATGAACTGGAGGGCTGACAGCAATGCAATTGAACTGGAGGTCTGACTTACACTGGCTAACAATCTGAAGGGCTGACAACATTGGCTAATGAACTGGAGGGCTAACAATACTGGCTAATGAATTGAAGGGCTGACAACACTAGCTAATGAACTTGAGGGCTGACAACACTGGCTAAGAATCTGAAGGGCTGACAACACTGGCTAATGAACTGGAGGGCTGGCAATACTGGCTAATGAACTGGAGGGTTGACTTAAACTGGCTAATAATCTAAAGGACTGACAACATTGGTTAATGATCTCGAGGACTGATAACACTTGCTAATGAATTGGAGGGCTGATGACACTGGATAATGAACTGGAGGGCCAACTAACACTGCTAATGGACTTGTGGGCTGACTGGTAAATGAACTGAAGTATGAGGACTCCTGTTCCTTGCCCATGTTAGTGCTAGAGGTGTGTGTTGTGCCTTTCAAGCACATAACTTACTAATAGCTTCTGTGGTAGCCCAAATTTTTCATCAGAGACCAGCCCATTGGGCATTTGCCTCTCAGGTGGTGCCTTGCACACTATATTACATTTGCAGCATTGCACTGGGATAACAGAGTAAAATGTTTGCTTACAGTATTTTTTTCATTAAACATTAATGGTCCATGTTCAGTTTATGTATAGCATTGATTGTTGCTATGTCTATGCTATGTTATTGTTTCCTTTTGCCCCCACTGCAGATTTGCATCCAATGGTAAATCCATTTGACATGTATTTGTGTGCATTCGAAAAATCCGTGTGGGATCCGGGTCCAACCCCTTGGTTCCAAAATCCGAATTTTCAGTCCGAAACCAGATCGTTCAGATTTTGGAACTTGGGAACATAACTTGAAAACTTTCTTTCTAGGTTCGGAATGTATTTTCGAGGGTTACCGAATGTACAAAGTTATTTTCGGTAACTCTCAAAAATAACGTTGAGCGTTCGATAACCCTTAAAAATACGATTGAAAACTCATATGTTTTTATTGTATTTTTGAGGGTTATCGAACAAGATTATTTTTGATTTTATTTTTGATATTTTCGGTTGCCAAAATTAACCTCGTACATTCAGTAACCCTCGAAAATACATTCCAGATCCTAAAATGTAAGTTCCATTTTCAGATTTTCAGATCTTGGGGTTTTTCCCAAGTTCCGTAAATCCAATTCGAGTTTCTGCCATCTCTAGAGTTTAACAGGAAATCAAGCATGCATAAGATCTTACTGAGTAAAAAATAGTGGCAAACGTCTAATTCTGTTGCTTGTGGAGTTTCTCATTCATCCAGGTCATGGGATATCTGTTTTATTCAGTTAGATCAACTGTTTAGTTCTTGAAGACATTTTCATAGTCATCCAACTGCTCATGTCATTTTGAATTGAGAAAGTCAGTCAGGTACTGTAACTAGCAAAATACAGTATCTTCAAAAACTAAACTTTAAGTCCACTTGATCTAACTGGATACCACAGATATGTCTAATTCTATTATTTATACAAAATGTTTATGATATAATAAGAATTGTACCCCCTGTTGTAAATTGTAAGAATATTAGAAGACAAGTGGTCCTATAAGAAAAAAAAACAGCATGGAAAAATTTCTTCAATAAGTATTTTTTTTTTTTTTTTTTACAAAAAGTGTTTTTTACAAAAAGTGAAGAATTTCCATCCATATAAACGGGCTAGAGATGATGACTCCCTTATCACCAGAATGTAGAGAACTTCAGATACAATCCCTCAAATTTATTTTCCAAAGATTTACTTTCTTTAAACTCAGCATGTTTCAAAACTGTGAATATTTATCTGCACCAGAAACAGCTGTGTGTGACTGAGTATTTTTTATGATGCTAAACAAGTCTCAGATTGTTAAATTCCACATGGGGCCTCTGCTTTGTTTTCACTTTGTCAAACAGGAAGTGGGGTTTAAAAATTAAACCGGGATATGTAATAAAAGCTATTAATGGTGCTAATTTTGCCACAACCAATCAGATGTTATCTACCATTTGAAAGCTAACATCTGATTAGTTGGTGCAAAATTAGCACCATTATTAACATAAAGATTTACCGATTATTTGGTTGTAACTCCCAAAAAGTCACAACCCCCCCCCCCAGTTTTCTGCTTTAAGAAATAATACATAAGGAATCACTCAGATGCCAAAAAAGGTCCACCCCCAGTTAGATCAATGATTGAGACACTATTTATGAAAAGTAAAAACACTCTCCATTCCTAGGTCTATGGCCCTGGGGAAGTTCAGTGGGGAAGAAAACAATTTTGATGTAATTATTTGTATTACACATAGCTAGGTATTCTACATATTCCTTTCATTTTTGAAAAATCAATTTATTTCATAATTTATGCTATGCCTTTGATGTAGCCAGTCATGGGCTGCTGTACATTTTCTTCCGAGTATGGTTATTTCCTTGCAATGATCCCAACAGATATTCCTTGCAATGATCCTGACATGGGTCAAACATGTTATGATCTCAACTGAACAAGAGAATCGATCCAGGAGCTGAGTCAAGGGGCAAGACCGTTACTTTGGAAGTGTTATTTTAATATGCAATAGGAAAATAAGTTTTGGCCTGCAGATCTCCTTTAAGAAGAGGAGAGGAGAATGGCAAAAAGTATTAAGTGGCAAGCTACCAAACTATCAGGGTTATTCAATAAAAGTTTATATCGTTAATCAGATGTTTTCAAATGTTAGATAATATTTGGTTGGTTGGGCCAAAATAGCACCATTTTTAACGATAAGAACTTTTATTAAATCTCGCTGCTATTGAATCTTCCTGTGTTTGTCTGACCCACAAGATAGATACCTAGTGCACATCCAATTCAATTTAAATTACTTGCATGCAATATTCCTATTGTACCACTGCTTTTAAAGCTTGCCCTTCTCTGTGGATTCATAAAAGCCAATATAAATTGCTATTCCAACAAAGGTGGTTTATCTTGGTTACATTTTTTACTTAAAAAAAACATTATGCAGGGGTGTATAGACTTTTTATATCAATTGTAACATTGTTACAATGTAGTTCTATTTCCTAGTAAAGTCAACAGTTGTGTAGAGTTATCTTTTTTAAAGGTCATGTCCACCTCCAAAATAAAAGTACAGGTAAAGAAGCCAAGGCTAAAATCACAATACTCAACTATCTTCAAAATAGTTTATTAAACATAGCACATAGTGGCCACTATGTGCTATGTTTAATAAACTATTTTGAAGAAACCCTGGAGTGCTCCTGAACTTTACTGAAGTCTATTTAACTAATCTACAGGAGGCACCCAGGTCTACTGTTGAATGTATCTGTGTTTCTGAGTGCCACTCACATTGGTTGGAGTATATATATATATATATATAAAATAGCAAAAGTGTGCCCGTTGGTGCACAGTGGAAATAATATGTGTATGTTTTGCTTTGTGTAGATGCTGTGTTCACAGGACCCATCAGGAAACATCCAGGGGGACCCTAATAAAATTAATCTGAAGGTCCTGAAAAAAACCCAAGCAATCGCATCATATTAAATGAACAAACACACACTTATATCCTCCCTTAATTAAACTACCTGCCAGCTAGAATATAGAGGGTCTATGTGGAATAAACCTGCAGGTCTGAGAACAGACCCAGGCAATCTAAACAGCACCTATGGGCAATCAAAAGCAGCCCATACATATATCCGATTTTACTTTCCTGGCCGAGCGCTCCTGCGACATTAGACCAATCCTGCCAGAACCGCCTGTCAGTGGCATAGAAGAATGGGAAAGGCGGTTCCGGCAGGATCAATTTAATATCACAGGAGCATTTGGTTGGGTAAGTAAAATCGGATATATGTATAGCCACCTTAAATCCTATACAGTATCCTGATTATTGTGCAAGGTTCATACTTATTAGTAATTACTAGTGATGGCCCAGTTCGCGGATCCGAACCTGAATCCGTGGTGGATTTACCTCATTCGCGAACGGCGGATATCGCGGATTTTCCAGTTTTCCGCCTTATGAACCGCGTTTTTGAAAATTTTTATAAAATTACGAGGATTTCTCGTATTTTCGAAAATGCATGAAAACCCGTATTTCTGAAAATTTTCGAAATTACGAGGATTTCACGTATTTTCGAAAATGCATGAAAATACGTATTTTCAAAATTACGAGGATTTCACGTATTTTCAAAAATGCGGGAAATATGTATTTACGAAAATTTTCGAAATTACAAGGATTTCTCGTATTTTCGAGGATTTTTTCATTTTAATGGGTCTGCTCGCGGATTTTCGAATTTTTCAAAAATTCGCGGATCCTCGAGCGGACCGGATTTTGCGAAGATCCGACATCTCTATTAATTACCACAGCAAGCTCCAGATTTACAGTCACTATGGGGTTATGGTACTGATTGATACGGTACTGATTAAATATACTGTTAGGGAGAGGTGTGGATAGAGAAGCTAAAAGCTCCACACAGAGTATAAAATGAAACAGAGCCTTCTTATAACAGAAGGTACCTCATAGAATCATATTATTATAAGAGCATTGCCTTAATAATCTAACATATAAACACATATTTCTCACTTCAAGAAATGGGTGGGGACATGCAAAGTATCTTATTTATAGCCTGTGGCAAAAGCATGTGTCTAGATATAATACAGCCTAATGGTATAGAGCAGGCGTGTTTAACTTGTGACCTTTCACGTGTTTGAAAACCACAATTCCCAGCATTCTCTGTTTGCAGTAAGTTTTTCTTAATATCCTGTAGCTAAGGCATCTGTCTAGATCTAATACAGCCTAAGCTTGTGACCTTTCACATGTTTGAAAACTACAAATGCCAGCATTCTCTGTTTTGCAGTTAGTTTCTTCTTAATGAACTTTTCACTTCTTTAAAAACTACAACTCCCAGCATTCCCTGACTGCACAGAATTCTGGAAAACTTAGTTTTCATACATCCTGGAATAAAGACATTTTCCTGACTTACAGACATTAAAAGCTCACGGTCATGCTTTAGAGCTTCCTACCCAAGGGTTTGAACATACAAGTCATTCATCTGCCCTTCCCTTACATCCGTAGCTATTAGACTATTGGATTAGGGAAGCATTATATGGGTCAATCAGTTGGTCCGACGTTAATGCACGCTTTGCAGTGGCAGCACGAGTACCGGAAGAGGCACTCATGCGGCCGTTGCAAAGTAATTTACCAGAGGTTGCGTGCCTCTTACACGTAAGTAATTAACGCCAGCTAATAGCTAATACTTATGTGCAGGTGAGATTCAGCCAAAATCACACAGCCTCTGGTAAAATTTGCCCAGAGAGCTTGTGCCTCTGGGAGAATCTCCCTGTTAGAGTCATAAACTTTACCATATTTGCCCTCACTTTCAAATACCACCTACCTGGCAGTTATAATCCATGAAATCTAAAGGTTTGTACACAAGTGCGATCGCGGGTTCTGATGCACAACGTGTCCGAACGGCCGTTTCGGCCGATAATCGTGCTGTGTATTGACAGAACGGCCATTTTAGCCGATAAACTGCTCATACATGGCACAATTATCTAAACTTCAAGAACTAAACTTCAAGTCCAGTTGATCTAATTGAATACAACAGATAAGTTATGGAGATGTTTAAATAAAGGAGCTAAAAAAAACAGGGTATAAAATGAAGTAGAGCCTTTTTATAACAGAAGGTACCCCACAGCTTCACAGTTATTATTATATCAATAGTGGAATAAAAGGAAAAACTGTCCATTTCTCTAAGAATGCTGGGTAGTTTCAGAGACATGGAAAGTCATTTAATCATTTACAGACACCACTTCCTGTCTAGAAAACAGAAACTGAATTGTCTCATTACTTTCTATGGAGAGGGGAGGGGGGGTAAATGTGAGAATATGAAGAATTTTCTAATGGCTAAGACTGTCACATGTTTTACAAACAGCACATAACTGGGTATAATTCAGGAACTTCCTTATACTTCCTGTCTTGCCATGTACAAAGCCTAAGAGAATTTTTTGATTTGCTAACAGTGTTAGCAAATATCAGAACCTCTCATTGGATGTTAGGAAAATTCCACTTCCTTTTAGTGTCTACATGGAGACCCTGTAGAAATCCTGGAGGTGTGGCTTAACCTATCATTTTGAGTTTTCCATTCAAACTTAGGGGTGTCCAGTAAAGTAAGTATACTTTATTAATTGTATATCATTTGTATAGTGTTATTTCTTAAGGTGATTTCAATTAATAGTGATAACACACATACATATAGACCTTTCCTACGTGTAATAGTGTTATATACCCCCACCTAACTAGTTGCTCCTAAAAACTTAAAGCAATCTCCGTAAAAATATAAATTAATTTATATAATATATGGGATATATATATACCAACACAATCATTTCACTCATCTCAAGGTATAAACGTTAGATTTAGATTAAAACCAATTGGAACCCTAGGCAGTGGTTTGGGGTCCACTTTCTTTTTATATTCTATTAATTTATACAAAGAGATTTTCTTTCAGAACAGAGTTTTTGACAGATAGAATGTAAATTAAAAACATAAGGCCCCTACTACTGCTTCTCTTGCTGTGAATGGGCCTCTTGAAATTTTATAGACCATGGGTAGGAATGAAGCTTCTTCACGGATAATCCAACTGTTATCAAAAAGAAAATAAATATCTATATTGTACATTAGTAATAACACTAGAAATGTATAATGCAGTTTAGCATATTCATAAACATTAAAAATAAATCCAGATGTTCATGTTTAAAATTCTTTTTAAATATGAAGACAATATGGTTTCAGTCCACCTACAGATGAGAAGCTATTAATGCAGGCACTTGTGAAATACCTCAATTGCACATTGTAAAAAAAAACCCATTCATTTTATTTCGTATAATAATTTTTCAGGGTTACAGTTCTTCCCTATATTGTTGTGCAATGAATAATAAGAATGTTGTTCAATTAACAGACCTTTGTGCTATAGCTCTATAACTCCATCATAAGTGTAATGTGTCTTTATTACCGAATGTTTTAAATAATACATATTCTTTCAAGGTCATTAAATTTAGTTGATGAACTAAATAATTATTATCCTATTAGGGCAGTTTAAACAACTGATGTGGACACTATTAGATGTAGGTAGCAAAAACTAGGAGCTAGTCGCCATGATTATTATTTATGGTATTAACACTTTAGGAGCCAACCAGATTGTTGCAGTCCATTCAGGTCAATGTACAACGTTGTCTATTGCACTTAAACATACAGGAGTTTTACTGTATTAGATCATCATCATTATGTATGTGAAAAGTACATTTGTCATCACTCCGTGCTTCCTAGTTCAGTTGTAGAAATGTATTCTACTTTCTAGGCCATGTACATTATAGATTTTTGCAACATAAGTGAAGCAGTGACTGTCAAAGCTGGCGATGTCTGGATATAGCCTAGAGATCTGTAGTATAGAGAGGTTGGCTGCAGTATTCCTCATGTAATTTGTATTCCTTTACACCTCAGTGCAATTCACACAGCCTCTGAATCATACCAGGTGTTGTGCATTTTCCCATGACCTTACTTTCCGTGCTGTAGGTCTAACTCTTCTTATTCTAGGTTTCATTGCCAATGTTTCAATTTCCTTCTCATGATTCCTGGATCCAGCTACTGGGCTCTAGTTGCAATTTCTTGTGTATTGCAGTTGATACATCTTGGTACAGCAATTTGTTCTCATCTAATTTGGTTTGTATGATGCCTGCTCTCACACTAGTTAATTATGGGCAATTGCTAATAATGTGATAGAATTTACATGTAAAATAACTACAAAAAGCTTGTTGGAAATTATGTCCCCTGGAAAGTCCCAATTAGCATATCACAGCCAGGTGTTATGGACCTTCTGAATGCAAGGCATGATTGCATTGTGGCTAAGAGGTCGTATAGGAATGCCCAGGGTAAGGTGTCAAAACAGCATTGTACATGGCAGACAGTTGGTGTTGAACCCCCCACCTCTATTCAGGCTTGGTTTCTTTATTGTCACATAAATGGCCTCCTTTACACCACTCTTGAACCAGTCATGTTCCTTTGAAAGAATGTTGACATTACAATCTTCAAAGGTATGTCCTTTTTTTCTTAAGATGCAGGCACACGGCTGAGTCCTGACCTGATGAATTGGCTCTTCTGTGCTGGGCCATACGTTGATGCAGTTGCTGTTTTGTCTCCCCCACATACAAATCAGAGCATTCTTCACTGCACTGCGTATATGATGTTGCTTTTCTTGTGTTTCGGTATTGGGTCTTTCGGATGTACCAATTGCTGCCTCGGTGTGTTATTTGGTTTAAAGCAGACAGGGATATGGTGTTTTTTGAAAATTTTTGCTACATATGGATGACTATGTTCTTCCTCCTGTCTTGCTTTTCCCCTTCACTGTTGGTATTCATGTTCTTTCCTTCTACTTCTTTTGACAAAGGCCCAGTCAGAATATCCACAAGTTTTTAGGGCTCCTCTGAGATGTTTAATTTCTTTAGCCTTTGCCTCTGTGCTAGTGGGGATGTTCTCTGCTCTGTGTTGCAGAGTTCTGATGACACCCAGCTTGTGATCTAAAGGGTGGTGGGAGTCAAACATCAAATACTGATCCGTGTGGGTTGGTTTTCTGTAAACCTCTACTTTTAGTTTACCATTCTCCCTGACTTTTACCAAGCAGTCCAATAAAGCCAGTGTGTTGTTTTTTACCTCTTCCCTTGTAAATTTGATGTTCTGGTCTACAGCATTGATGTGTTCTGTCAAGGCTTATACTTCTGTCAGAGTTCTGCGCCAGCGGTCGCGCGCTTCTGTGCTTCATCTCTACCAAAGCACTTATCTCCAAGTCTTCATATCTTCTACAGTTCCTACTTCCTGGTTACTCCGATCTCCACTCCTGTTGCCTCTCCACATTGTGGGATTGGTCTTTGTGGTTCTCTCCTCTGGAGCCGCGACCTGGTACCTGCTCGCCGCAAAACATCCTCACCATTAGAGGCTCTGGTGAAGACCGGCAGGTACTTAGACTCCGCGTCCAGAGGGGGTCTCATAGAGGCCTTATCCAGAAGAGTACATAACAACTTCCTTCTGGTGGATTTTTTCCCAGGTGTCATCGTGAATAGAGGTAGGGGGGTTCAACACCAACTGTCTGCCATGTACAATGCAGTTTTGACGCCTTACCCTGTGCATTCCTATAACACCTCTTAGCCACAATGCAGTCACACCTTGCATTCAGAAGGTCCCTAACACCTGGCTATGATATATTGGGACTTTCCAGGGTACATAATTGCCAACAGATTCTTGTACAAGTCATTCTGAATTGAGAAAGCCAGTCGGATGACTAGCGAAACGTCTTCAAGAACTAAACTTCAAGTCCAGTTGATCTAATTGAATACAACAGATATAACTACAAAAAGCTTTGTTTGTTGCAATCAAGCTAGAAACCTGGAAACACATTTAAGAGAGTATTACTTTGGTTGATAAAGCTGCTATGAAACATGTTGCTAGCTTGAGTGTAACAAATGGAGATGCAACAAGGCTTATCTGCTTGAGATTTACTGCATCATGGGATCATGAACTGGTTCCTTCAGGACATGTATTGCATCAGGTGTCTGGAAGTGTTAATGGAAGCAGCCGACCAATGTCAGTCGGTCTTTCATCTAAATTGAACACATTGGTAAATTCTGTACAATTGCTCCAAAATGTTGGCCACAACAATACTTTCTCACTGCTATTGCCCAGTCCATCTGGCCAAAATTTCTGCTTGTGGGTACCTAGCCTTAAGCTTCATACGCACGTGCATGTGTAAAAGTAAAGCGTGTTGCTTACCTTCCCATAGCAAAGCAGTTTTACTTTCACTATAACACAAAATCACTGGGTGAATGCACATGCTCCACACTCCATTTGTGCCTCAGTTTTGGGAGGGGTTGGATACATAGAGAGGAGACATGAATACTAACTAGGAGTGAGCTGAAAAGGACACAAAGAGATCTAGTGACAGGGAGCACCGAGAGCAAAAAGGGATCAAGTTCCTGACAGCACTTAAAATATAGAAAAGGATAAAGGCAAGTCATTTTTTCAGTTTAGTGTCCCTTTAAAGTCTATACAAGCAATTAAGACTTGATAATCACTTCTATTTATTATCTCTACTGCATATTATATGATCAAACTGACAACTCTGTAGATACCCTGCTGTTGTGGTTAATTGTACACATCCTAACTTTTTTTTTTTTTTTACTTTAATGATTTCCTGCAAGAGGAAATTACATAAATGGGTGAACGGAGCAAAGGGCATGGTAGTAAAATATTGCAGCAGATATTGTTTATTGACCCCTTAATAATATCTCACTATAGATATTTCAGCTTCTCTAGATGGAAATTAGACATCTACTATACCGCAAAGGCTTGTATTTCTATTTATAAAATATATAGGTTGTAGACAAAGATCATTATATATGTAAAATCTGGCCTTGTGGTGCATTTACGTTTAACCACTGGTGAAATTAAGTTTGGAGTTTTCAGTTTAATTGAAGTGCAGAAGGTAAAGGAGCTATGTTGGGTGTCATTTTCTTCAATTAAACCTGCAGGAGTCAGGAACTTAGTTATAGGACTTACCCCGTATCGTGCTCCACCACTGTTCTTCTGACAGTTTGTACTGTATTCATAAGCGTATACAGTAAGAATTGCCAGTCCGCTTCTAGGAAGTAAATCTGCTACAGTTTGCTACTTCTTCCTATGACTTTTTTGCTTTCTGTTCCCTCTTTATATATTTCTAATAAAGTTACATGTTTACAAATATATAAATCTTTAACTTGTACAGAGACAATCGGGGAGATTCAATATCAAGAATCACATTACTTAGTCCGATCCCACAGTACAATACCTGACGTAAACGAGATTACATCTGGTTTTGCATTGCGGGATCGTGCTAAGGTAAGAAGCATGACTTTAAAAGGCAACTGTGGTGCAAAAATGACTTTGGGTAAATTGAGGTAAATTAATAGGAATTGCTCCCCTTGCAATTTATTTCCATTGTTTATTTTGCATAGTTTTGAAGATATTTACATTTTTGTGTGTGATATGGCAGCAGCATCACCAGGTCCCCTGCACTTCCTGCTTCCTGCTCTGAAACGGTCAGTCAATCTGTCCTGTGTCTCCTCCCCTTTGCAGCCCCCCTGGTCCCTCCCACTCATGGACCCCATGGTCCCTCCAGTTGCAGGCCCCCCATGGCTATTATCTTACAGCCCCATGTGGCCCTGCCCACTCACAAATGTCTAAGCCCCGCCCACTCGTGGGTGAATAAGCCCCACACACTCGTGGGTGTCTAAGCACCGCCCACTCACGGGTGCCGTGGGTTACTCAGACCCCCTTACCTTCTCTGTCAGGACTTCACACAGCAGAGAGGAGGAGGGACTTCCTGTCTCCCTCACACACTGAGGGAGTCTGAGGCTGTGCTCGCTGGCGGCACTGTGCAGGGGAAGCCTTAGGAATGTCACATGTCAGCCTCCCACCCATTAACTTTCTGGTCAGTCATTTCTGTATAACTTGGGCTGTGGAGCACGTAGAGAGGTGGTTGATGGCTCGTATTAAAGGTAGGAAACTGGCCTTTCATTTAAACTTAATTTGTTTGGAGACCACAGTTAATCTTTAAAGCCACACACTTAGTCCCGTTAAGTTTTGTGCTACAGTAACACAGTGCTATTTCCAAAAACATTTGGAAATGGTGCTGTGCTCTAAAATCCATTTAAAACCCAGGTTAACCCGAAATTACTTCAGGTTAACGTGGGTTTCAGATGGATTTGGGCCATATTGAATCTCCCCCAGAGTTTCTTAAAAGCCTTTCTGAAAGAAAAACATATTGTGAACATGTGATTCTTAGAGGATACCTGAGGAAGGGGAATTTGTATCCCCCGAAACGTTGTATGTCTTTTTGCTGAAATAAACACTGAAAACAAAGTAGTGTGCTCCTCCAACTTTTTTGCATTTGCCATATTGCTGTGGCCCTTGAGTTGGAGGGCTGGGAGGATTGCACCTACCGACCAAAGGCCGTGCCATTGGGGTGTGCTGGAGTGTACTTCACTAAAAGCTTTGGATTCTTTGAAGGAAACATAATCAAACATTTCATACATGATCATTTATACTTCATTCATCCATAAGTATTATTATAATTATAATACATAAATGTGATCTTTTATAATGGGAGCTGCAGTGGTATATATCCTTATAAAAATCACTCAGCTATGTCACTAAGTGACTCATTTCTTATATTTCTTATATCCCACTGCTCCGCCCATTCCTGTGTTCATGCCTGGACAATGACTCAGCATTTTAACTTCACTAACAGAACCTGCTAGAGCTGCTTCCTGTCACTTCATAACCAATGTCTCTCTCCTCCACAAAGATTTGTTTAACCGCATAGATGCTGGGCTGGGATGTTCCTTTCTACTGGGTTTAAGTTGCAGAAGGTAGCTTGGGGATTTAAGGTGGAAATAGGGATAAGGCTAGAATTTAAAATGTGAATGGGGTGAAGGAATCCAATACTTATGTATTATAAGAAATAATGCGCCCCTTCACATTATAATATAAGGATATTACGCCACCTCGGAGTTCCCTGTCCTGTATAAAAGCTATTCTATATGGTCAGGGAACTCCTCGGTGGCGTAATATCCTTATATTACACTGTAAGGGGCGCATTATCCCTTATATTATTTATTTATACATAGGGGCATATTTATAAATGATCACTATTTTCACAATTTAACTATATCAAGACTAGGGATGGCCGGTTCGCGGATCCAAACCCAGATCCACAGCGGATTTATCCCGTTCGCGAACGGCGTTTTTTTCTGGATTTTCCGCCTTCCGAACTTCCGTACCGTGGATTTCTCGTATTTTTGAAAATTTTCGAAATTACGAGTTTCTCGTATTTTCGGGAATTTTCGAAAATACGAGAAAACTCGTAATTTTGAAAATACGAGGATTTCTCTTATTTCCACAAATACGAATTTTCGAAAATTACTCATATTTCGAGGATTACTCGTATTTTCGCAAATACATATTTTTTAAAATTTTAGAAATTACGCGTTTTCTCGTATTTACGAAAATTTTCGAAAATATGTGAAACGCGTAATTTCGAAAATTTTCGAAAATACGAGAAATCTCGTAATTTTGAGGATATTTTTCATTTTAATGGGTCCGCTCGCGGATTTTTGAATTTTCTAATTTTTTCAAAAATTCACGGATCGGCGAGCGGACCGGATTTTGCGAAGTTCGGACGTCTCTACTCGCATTGGCATTTATAAAACCGCTCATTTTCACCACAAAAGGTATCACTGTGGTGATGTGTGGTGGTAGCATCGGCGATGATGTACTCTTACAACTTTGCCTTATTCATTGCATTAAGTCTGGTGTCGCGGCAAAAATAGAAATGACTCTTAATCATCGGCCATCACCAGGGTGGACTTTAGCAAAAAAAAAACCCTAATGTATATGTTGAATTTAGAGGCATATTTCAGAGCTATTGTTGACATTTTTCATTTAACGCTATTAATAAATAGGTGAGGTTTCACTTTTTTGCCCCTTTTCTGCTTTTTTTTGCATTTTTTGCAGTTTTACCAGAATTTTGGCCAAACATCATTAGGGCATTTCTCATAGCATTAAACGAAAATCAAAGTGGTATTTATAAAGTGCCAAAATGTGGATTTTACTTACTGGAATATTTCATTAACTAATTCTTACACAGCACTATGGTATGTTCCCATATTAATGTAGCTGATTTCTTTGATAATTAGCTGCAGTTTGATAAGGATTAGCAATTCTCCTTTTTGCCACGTAATTTTCGTCTTTGATGAAAATTTACCTTTTTAAAAGGTATGTTGAAAAGAAAATTAAAAAGTTTAAAAACATTGTGGTGAAGTCTGGCGGAAAGAAAAATAGCCAAAATAATGCCCCTTGATAAATATGTCCCTTAGACCCCCATTTGACTTTATTGGTAAATAAAGAAAATTATAACCTTAAAAAACTCAATCTTAGGAAACTGTAGATTGTATTACAGTAAATGCTGGAAAATAGTCTAACACCCCCCTGGGAACTATTAGTATTGAGAAACACTCCACAATGTACGGGCACCTTCCATGGACCCATTGGCAGGCTAAATAAATGGCCAGTTATGCCTTTTCGCCACCTCAGACTTGGCAAATTTGAATGGCTGAACTTAACACAATAAAACATTTTTTGCCATTTTATAAATATAATTGAAAGGTTACAGTGGCGATAAGTCCAATTTTGGCGAAAAGGTCAGCATGTCCGTATCAGTAAACACAACTTCTGAATATTTCACAAATGTATTATTACCAATATTTCTTCTGTTTCATAATTTGATTCTATAAAACTCAGGAATGTTTGCTAGGAAATAACAAGGGTGTCAGGGGGTTAGTGTTTGTTTTTCATTTTTTATGTGAACATGGTAAGAAATAATCCATTCAGTTAGGATGTCACATAATATGGAATAGGACTTGCAGAAATAGGAAGATGGAACTTTTTTCTCATGTGTGTATTCTTTTTTCTTGAAAAATACATAATCTACAAAGCAGGTTTAATATATACAGTAGTTAAAGACATAATTACATAGTTAGAATTTAATACAAGGGTCTATTTATTTAACCCCTTTATTCTAAATGAAGAAGCATTTAATGACCTGCACTAAACTTCTTTTCCTTTTGGGGTCCTTGTATCCCCTACAGGGACCCTTGCCTCTTTTTGTTGGAGAATCTTCTATACTAGCCAAAGGATGTTAATATGCACGGAAGCTGGACACATCTGCACAAGCACAGCGTCATTCAGGGATTGGAAGGGATAGCAGGAGGTGTGGGAGTCGCGGGATTTACTAGTAAAAAAGAAATAAGAGGCCCAAAAAAGAAGAAGATTTGCTAATTACTACAAAGCCATAAGAGCAGCATATTACAGCAATTGGATTTTCAATGCACTAAAGAATACCCTCTATACTCCAGTACAAACCGACCCGAGTATAAAAGAAGGTACTTATTTTTACATGATAAACGGAAAACTTATTGAACCGAGGGTAGAAAATAGGAACACTGCTGCAAACCTGTAATTAGTAAAAGTGATTAGAAAATGAACACGAATAGCAGAATCCAGTAACCAACTATTCCATGGCACTACAACTCCCAGCATGCTTTGGTTGCTGGGAGTTGTAGTTTCTAAACATCTGGAGTGACAAGGTTCAACATTAATGCTCCTTACAGTACAATCAAAGTCATTTTGCCCCCATAATAAAATAATACAGTAATACAGTATATGGTAAGGTAGTTTTAATACACACAACACAATAAAATGTATTTATCCACAGTGCCCCTCCCCCCACCCACCTCTCCCACTACACAGAATTAATAGCCTACCCCTAAATCCCCCATACACTAGAAGAAGAAGAGCCATATGGTTGATTCCTACTAGCTATGGCATTATGGTAGGACTGACAGGGTCAGATGACGCGCTCCTTAGGTGCTCCTCCATGGTACCACTATGTCTGGTGAGGGCTGAGGACATGAGCAGGACATGCGTAACTTGACTATGCTATTGAAGGGGGTTATTTACCCTTTAAAATCAATGTAGAATTTTATTTTTTTTTATTACCATATTTATTAAAGGAAGCACATCACAATTATTTGTTTTAGTGATACCATATATTTATTAACATTTTCCTTTTACCTAACTCATGATTTACATATAATGTAATTTGTAATTACATGTAATTATTACATGTAATAAGGATGAATGCAATGAAAAGGATCAATACTATGCCTCAAAAGAAATGGATATGAATATAATGAGGTTTCTTGTGTGACTTCCTGTTGACCAGATGACTACAGTATAAAGCTAGCTTGTGCAAGAACTTTTCCATGGAAATCAACAATATTGAAAAAAAAAAGTTATCTAAGTTATAGTTTATACTGTAAATCAAAAATCCTGTGAGTGGTAGGTGTTAGAGATATTGGTTTAAATTATATAGTAGATAATGTACCCCGACTGTAAATTATAAGGATATTATAAGTTAATGAGGAGTTCAGTGATCATATAAATGATCATTTACAGTAATGGGTACATTATCTGTTATAATCTACCCCCTTATAATTTTAAGGCATCAAATCCTGGAGTAATACATGTGCACAAGCTATCCCTGTCACGAATGTGAGTACAATGTAAACTCCAATAGACTTTCAGGGAGATTCAATAAAAGTTCTGCACCAAAATGGTGCTAATTTTGCCCCAACCAATCAGATGTAAGCTTTCAAATGTTAAATAAGATCTGATTGGTTGGGGCAAAATTTGCACCATTTTAAACAACAAGAACTTTTATTGAATAACCCTGAATGTCTGTTATTGCAGTAGTCATTTTCAAACTTATTCCACTAATTAACAGTGTCTAGCAGTATGGCAACTCTCACTTAACCCATTGGCAGGCAGTCAAAGAGTTAATGAAATCTCTGCCTGACCATTTGAAAAAGACTGAGTTTTCTTTTATTTGTTTAACCCAGCATTGGGTCTGCCTTCAAAGAGGCCATAGGTGTGAAACCTCACCGCCACAGCAGCAAAAGCCAGAAATCGTGGCAGGAGAACCCCAGGTGGTCTTCTAGTTTCGAACTGAGCCAAAACCAAATGGCAGTTCAACGGCAATTCTGCATTTATAGATAACTTGTATAATATGAAATCCAGAGCCAAACTTGAGATATTATCCTTCTTAGGTCTACGACCTTCAAGATATGTCATGTTTGGTCTCTTGTTATTGTGTAAAATTAGTTTATGACAATCATGTTATTATTTTGAATGTGGCATGTACAGTACGGACAGTATATCCTGGGAAAATAGAAATTAAAAGTTCCCTCCAAAAATAGGAAACACCTTTCAGGGGAAAAACCAAGCCCACCCCTCTAGACACCCGACCGGTCCCATTTTCAGGAGAAAGGATAAATTGGGAGTATGGACTAAGCCCAGGAGTTCGTCATAACATCTTAAGGCACATCTAGCCAATCAGACGGACCATATATTGGCTCCTATCAGGGACTATCAATTTGGACTTTGTCATTTTCGATATTGGATTAAAAGTAAAAGAAATGTAAAAAGGTTAGAAGTTAGGACCTTCCAGACTGGGGTTACCTTGACGTGGTTGGAAGGCTTTTCATTCATGTGATCACAGTAATGTATACTAAAACCCCATAAAGTATGCCAGTGTGCAGATAGTATGATATTGTATTGGGCCTAGGAATGTGCATTGATTACAAATCACTTAACACACAAGAACCTACGAGCTCACAACAGGAAATTAGAGACTAGTTTCTCCATTACTAGACATCACTTTATACAGAATATCAGAGCCCTCAACTACACTTTAATTTAGAAGAAAATGCTTTACCAAGATTACCTAATGAACAACAGGATCTCCTAAATCAGAGCTGCGCAAAGTAAGGCCTGGGATCACATGCGTTTCTTATGCGGCCCTCTGTAATATGTATCCCCCCCCTTCCTGTACTAAATAGGGATATAACACAACAAGAAATCCTTAAAGCAATTAAATCACTCCACAATCAAATCTCCTGGCCCAGATGACTTCTCTGCTGAATATTATAAAATTATTAACACGCATATCTTGTCCACGCTAACGGATCTCATTAAATATATCCTCCGTATCCACTGTATTTCCAACTTGCTGTTAGTGGGTAGCTGTATCATACTAAAATAATATGGTGGTGTTTATTTCTGTCTATCCCCCTCCCCCACCTGCAGTGGTTAAACGTTCCTTTGTTGGCTTTGTGCTGAACCTCC
The DNA here is from genome assembly GCA_019447015.1 of Hymenochirus boettgeri. Taxonomy (NCBI): domain Eukaryota; kingdom Metazoa; phylum Chordata; class Amphibia; order Anura; family Pipidae; genus Hymenochirus; species Hymenochirus boettgeri. The sequence goes on from CM033471.1 coordinate 181,195,537, forward strand.
TGTAGCAGGACCTCCCCCCGTGTGATTTGGAGGAGAGGAGGCTGCCTGATTTATGAGCTGGCATGCCTGATGACATCACTGGCGCACGCACGCCAACATAATCAGGTGGGCACAAATCATAGTGCGAGACTAAAGGAGGTTAAGATAGTCCATTACTTATATCCACATGGAAAGCTCTTATGAAGGTCTAAATCTGTTTCACTAACTATGAACCCCATTAATTAACAACCTGGAGTTTCAAGGGGGGAGAGCTCATACAGTTTTTATATCATGGCACAGAAGGGTTATTCAAAAATTATAGATTTACTAGACATACCTACTAAACGCCCCCTATCTTTTGCACAAACATAACTCAAGGACGAATTTCTTAGCCCACATTTTTTCATTATTTACAAATGTCTAGATTTATGTATAAATCAATTTCTAACTTGACAGTCTAACAAGTGATGACTGGAATAACTCTCTCTATGCCTTACTTTCTTTGTCAGACAACTCGACAAACAAACTTAAAATACCACAAAATCCTGCAGACCCACATGAAACCCTGGAAACACAAACAACAAAATTCAATGGCATAAGGTTATACCTGAAGCCGATGCAGAAACACTTCTATCTGCTTTACATTACCAATTAAAATATTTACCATCAGCCTACAATTAGCAAATTACACTAAAAATACTCCATAAAATATACATTTCACCCTAAATACTATGATGTATAACAGGCCAGCTATGTCTTGCCCAAAATGTCTTCCAAGTTCCAAACCTGACTGATTACATATTATGGTCCTGCCCTCACATCCAAACCTGTTTGGTCCCAGGTTGTGTCATTTACAATGCAACACTTGTTAAATGATATCCCTTTTACACTGGTTTTGGGCCTTCTTTGGACACCCAGAATTTTTTCTGTGAATTTTTTCTTTTTTGCCTTCCTCTGGATCAACAGTTAGGCAATAAATGTAGGTATTGCTGATTGGTTGGACTCAAAGGACATATGTGTTTTTCAACCTTAAATACTATTTGTAAGTAATACATATAATACTGGGGCCTCCTGACCCCAGTATTCACTGTCTCTATGCACAGTTTATGGCTTTTGTTTCTAGTGAAAGATAAACAGGGAGATAAAAGCTTTTATTGTTAAAAAGGGTGCTAATGTTTCCCCAACCAATCAGATGTTAGCTTTCAAATGTTAAATCAGATCTGATTGGTTGGGGCAAAATTAGCACCATTTTAAACAATAACAACTTTTATTGAATCTCCCTGAAAGTTTCTAAATGTACCTTTATTCTTTGTGGTGTCTCTGGTGGTGCAGAATGTAAATGACATGTTTTTAGAAACACACAGCCCAAGAAGTCACAGGTTCAAATCCCCTGGCTTACTTATGAAACAATCCTAAATAGTCTATTGACTAAGTTTATTGCTTTTTTTTAGTTTCTATCATATTTCTTAAAAAATATAAAGTTTCTACATGTACAGATTTTATGTATAGTAGAAAGAAAAAGATTCTAAATGTACCTACTTCATGTGCAGTGGTGGCTCCTTGCGAAAGTGCTGTTTTTAGAAACACACAGACTATTGGGTCACAGGTTCAAATCCCCGTTTGTAAATATTCACCACTGGTATACAATTTCATTTTATTCTATAAGCGTATTTCATTGTCAGGAAATTGGGCCCAGTACTTTTAAACGACATGGACTACAATACTTACTGTTCTCCAATTGGACGGACGAACACACTGACGCATGAACGTAATGATGCGATTACTGACAGATGACTAAAAGATGATAGACACAAGCCCACAAGCCACAGTAGGCAGTAGCTGAGAGCTCCAGATATGATGGAGTAACGAAACACATCCTACTCGACTGCCTGGGTTTTAAATTGTCTGCCTAGCTGTACTCTACCTGCATCTCCATATGGACCTCCATGATACAAGACTAGCACTACGAAATCATCAGTTACACTATAGGTACACTTCTACTTATCGACTGTGATACTATTTTTATACTGACTGTTTGATGCATAATTATGGGCTAGGCTTCAGAACTTATTTTAAATGTGTTTTATATATTCAAGTGTATTAAAGGATTTTAAAATTTTCAATTACGTTCAGAGTGTTGCAGTATAGTAATTTATATATTCCTCTAATTAATTAAATAGCCTATACTTGCACCTCCACTATTTAATGGTATATACTCACCAGTGCCCTAAATTTCCCCTCTTTTGAGGCTCAAATTCCCAGACTTACCTTTTTTTTTTTTTGTTTCCGGTTGCAGGTTTGATTCCCCAGAATTACTTTTATTATTTATTAAAATGTTAATACTCTGTTTCTTACATCCATGCTAGCTAAGAAACCGCATAGATAACTTTTTTTTTTTATGAAACTCAAAGGAATTTTATCATTGTTAGGGACAGGAGCAATTGTATTGTGTTTACACAAATACTGCACTGAAATCTGTGTTCTGTGTCATAGGGAGGGATGATCTCACATGTTTGGCTGTCATAATTCAAATTGGGTGTGTCCAGCTAAGGTGGATTATGGGAGCTGACCCCTAGTACCCACATGTTAATTTCATAAATCACTCGGCAGCCCCAGCAAAGGGAGAGATAAAACACAGCGTTTGGTATTTTTGTCAATGTGCTCTTTCTATTGAGATCAATGTCTGGAGCCTTTAGTTCCCCTTTAACATTTTTAGCCTATATATGGTGCTTACCTATCCCATACCTTTTATGTCTGACAATCTCTACAATGTCAGAAGTTGGCACTGTAAAAAATAACATGCTATATAGTGATAGAAATACTTTACAGGAGGATTTCTCTGTATTGTGAAAGTATCCAGACCTACTTTAGCTATAATTAAATACATCTTAGTCTATATGTGATTTCACAAAATGAGTGCACAAAGTACACCAATTTAACTTTACTTACTAGTTTATTTACTTACCTGGTCTATAATGTTGGCACTGAAGATGGCCTCTTCCATGTGTCTTTCATCTGATTTAATAACAGATTTAATACTGTTCACAACATGTTGTACTTCGGGAGAAAGGTGGCAATTAGAATGTTCCAAAAATTTAGCCACTAAAATCTTTGTGTCCTTGTAAGTCTTCAGGTCAACCAATGAGTTTGGCCGTTCCTTAGAGATATTCTTAATTGCTTTTGGTTTCATGCGATGGTTGCTTTTCTTTGTTTCTTTGTGTCTGCTGATAGCTAAAAAATGGTTTCCAGTTTCTTGGCAGACTGAAGAAGTCATTCTAGAGTATGCATATGAAACTAAAGAAAATAGAAAAGTTAAAATATAGAAGAAATGTAAAGAAACTGGCAATTTGACCTAATCATCTGTCTAGATTAAACGTAAAATCAAGCCAAGTATAAACGATTAATATATTCGATTTCCCCTATGATTGGCAGTTCAGTAGTATTCCACTCACATATTTAAAAATACATTATAGCGTAACTCCCCCATCTATATGCATAATCCAACTGAAAGCACTTCACTCGACAGACTGTGATTTGCAAGTAATATAAGATACTTGGTTTTATTTAAATGACACTATTCTATTTTTATACTTGCTTGAAAAATAGTGACATATAACTGAATGAATATGTTTTAATCAGATATATTCCTATTCAAGGTTAAAGTGGTAAAATCAGTGTTTGGAAGACTTTAAAGGATAGGTTAACTTAAAAAGTGTGAAGTTTTATACACTTATATTGTAAGCTCTTCAGGGCAGGGATCTCATTCCTAATGTGTCAAGGCATGTTGCACTTGTATCAATTTATCCATAATTTATATATATATGTGTGTGTGTGTGTGTGTGTGTTCTGAACTGATGTATGAAATTTTTTCATTTTTATTTATCTGTATAATTGCTTGCACTTATTCCCTTGTTTGTATACTCTGTATTTTATAATGTACATAAAAATGTACATATAAATAAAATTATACATACATAGTTTAGTATAGCACGGAAGCAGTTGGGAACAGCCAGAGGAGCCAGTGGTGGAACATGCTCGCAGGCAAGTTTATTATCTTTGTTCCCGCCACCTTAGATTAATTGAAGAACAGGAGGTAAAACATAGCTACTTTACCCCCCATTCTTCAATTAGGCTGAGGCCACACTGCAATGCACAGGATTCGTGCACGGAATCCTGTGCGTTATCGCATGTGATTGTGTGCGGTTCTTGTGTGTTTTGCGCATGTAATTTTGCGGTTTTCCATTATTACTACATTGCAGCAATTAAAACATACACCTTAAGCATGGAGGGATTCTCTATATTTGCATTATTTAGAACCTTAAATATTCATATACAATTGAATACAGAATATGCTAAAAATTCTACATCTTTTGCTATTCAATTTAATACATAATATTAGTTACTTAAAGTGCTACTCCTTATATTTGTATACCTACTGTACAATATCAAATATTCAGTTGTCTTTTCATTAAATTATGGGAAACAGTTTGCCATAGAAAGTGAATAATTGATTTCTCTTTAATTAATGTAATAGCTATTGACTGTGGAAGCGCTCTCTTTAAGAAAAAGGAAACTAATACCTTTCTGCCTTTCATGATCTGGCTCAGACCAGGCTCGGCTATTGAATTGATATATGTATTCCATTTACGACACAGCCATCCTTTATGGATGCATAGGCAGTTCAGACCTTAAATCATCTTTGAGATACGGCTGCATTTTTAACACAAACAAAGGCAGCAAGAGAGATTTATAGTATGATGTACTAGCAAATCTTCCCAAACTATTGACACATTTCCTGTCTCCAAATGGACTACATCAGATATACATCTAAAGCCTAACAAATTATATTCCAAAAATTTCACAACAATTATATTCTGCAATCTAAGCACTTCTCAATGGAACAGAGTCAATATTCCCCATGTTAATAGTCCAGCAAAGAGTTTCAGTGTTCGGAATTACAGTTCACAAGGAAAAAATACAACCTATAAATATCACTTGCTAAGAACAAATAGTTTTTTTGCTCATCTAAGGTAGCTATGGCAATGTTATAAATGTAAACATATATTTTTAGTTTTCACTAGCCAACAAATAACTAAAGAAAGCATTTCTGGATTTTCATATTTTAACATGGGATAGAAAGCTTTTTGTCTGTCATTGTAGATTTTAGATGCTTATTAAAATAATGAGCAGGAAACATTAAGCCCTGTCTTAGTGTCCTGTATATATTTTATTATGTAATTGTGTAAGTGTTTCCAAATGCTGCCACTATAAATACAGTGATAATTAGTTTAAAGGGCATGTCCACCCTTCTAAAAAAATTTTTGTATAATATTCCCCCTGTCCCCCCAGCCCCAACCGCTATATTTTTATTATCAGAAAGTGCCCCAAACATTACTTACCTTCCCTCTTTCCTCCGCCGTGCTGCCAGGCCCTCTGCTTGCGGGAAAATGCAAGCAGAGGGGCGGGACCGGCAGTCGCGTCTGTGATTGGCTGAGCAGCAGCCAATCACGGACACAGCTGCCGGGAGTTCAGTGCGCCGGAGGAATAAGGGAAGGTAAGTAATGTTTGGGGCACTTTCTGATAATAAAAATATAGCGGTTAGGGCTGGGCTGACGGGGAATATTATATAAAAAGATTTTTACACTAGGGGGAGGGAATCCTAATCGGGAGGGAGAGGGAGGGGGGGGAGGGCTCTTCTGCGCATGGCAAAATTCTCCCGGAGGAGAGACAGCAGGCAGAGTCCTATATACCTATTATCATGTTGTGGGGTTTTTTGGACTTTAGGGGGGGGACTACAGGAGAACCATATGGAGCTGGGATGTAAGGTAAGGATTAAACTATGTGTAATCAAAAACTAGATAAGATCAATAATTACATATAAAAACCATTTATTTTCTATATAAAACTAGCTGGCCAGCTATAAACCCCTATGTAATCATACACAAACTGGGTACATAATATAAATATATCTTTAAGACATCCTAAAAGGTATCCACAAAGAATTATTTATCAAAAGTAGGCACAGCCCCTAAAATGTTGGACAGACACAGTCCGTAAAAGTTTCCAAAAGGATAATCCTCTCCCAAGATGTGAATGTCTAGTCGTAATCCAGAATTAGTTCAAGTGTGCACACTATAAAACTTAATCTAAGATTTCAAGTAGAGCTATACATCACCGCTCTTTCTGATTATATCCCGGCGCTATTCCACATGGACACCAGGTACACTTCAATGTGTCCGCGGTCATTCCGACTCATGGGATCCGTCCTAAGTGGATACCTGTCAGATTTGGTAAGCGTCGTTCAGCCGTGGTAATCGGCGGTTTGTTAACACAGAGGAGCATAGTATCTCGTTAGTGCTGTGTCCTGATTAAGGACTTCCTTTTCCGGTAACGTCACTAAATGCTACGTGTTTCGCTCCAATCAGAGCTTCATCAGGCAGTGACGTCAGTCTGTAGTGTCCACCCTTAAAATTTTTTTGGGATATGTTATTCCCCCTGTCCCCCCAGCCCTAACCGCTCTATTTATTTTATTAAAAAGTTCCCCAAACTTTACTTACCTGCCCTCTTTCCTCCGCCGCGCTGCCAGGCCCTCTGCTTGCGAGATAATGCAAGCAGAGGGGTGGGACCGGCAGTCGCGTCTGTGATTGGCTGAGCGGCAGCCAATCACGGACGCGGCTGCCGGGAGTTCAGTGCGGCGGAGGAAAGAGGGAAGGCAAGTAAAGTTTGGGGCACGTTCTAAAATAAAAAATATAGCGGTTGGGGCTGGGGGGACAGGGGGAATGATATACCTAAAGGGTTTTATGGTAGGGGGAGGGAATGCTAATCGGGAGGGAGGGGGAGAAGGGCTGCAGTACGCATGCCAAACTTCTCCCGGAGGCGAGGTAGGAGGCAGAGTCCTATATGGACTCTGCTATCCTCCTGGCGGGCAGTTTTTGGGACTTTGGGGGGGACTACCTTATAGAGCTGGGATGTGAGGCAAGGATTAAACTACACTACACAATGGGGCCAGTAGTGGGGGGGATTATAGTTTTGGGGGTGGACATGCCCTTTAAACATTCTATTTACTCTCAGAATTTTCTAGGTGGATATATACAATAAAGTCATTCTTCCAATATCCTAATCCCCCCACATATATCAAGTGCGCCCAGATATGCTCGTAATCCACCTTCCTTCAGGCACCCTCGATATATGTGGGGGGATTAGGATATTGGAAGAATGACTTTATTGTATATATCCACCTAGAAAATTCTGAGAGTGAATAGAATGTTTAATAATAATATATATGTTACAGCATTATATATATTATCTATATATATTGAGATTCCTGGCTGCTGGTTTCAGCAAACAAAAATTTCTGTGTTTATTTTTCCCAGTTGGGGATATCTGGGGTACACCCATGTGGGTACTTAGTGGATGTACTAAGTACCCATTTTTTGGGGGGTGGACATGCCCTTTAAAAATAAACCAGCATAATTAGTAACAGATTTCAAATCAATGGTACTAGGTTGATTTATTAACATTTTCTTTGCTCATATGTAATTCTGCTAACTAAACATGGTATAGAAAAATCCAATAGAAAATTTCTAAATATCCATTGAATCTGTGGACTTTCGAAACCACCAGTTCTGAATTAAAAACCAGGTTTATTTCAAAACTGGGATTCATCACTAATCACAACCTTAAATAAAGGGTGAACTCCTATAGTAATACAATATACTCCCAGAAATATAGCTGCATGCCTTATGGCCATCATTCCAGTGCAGTAGGTCACACAGATTGAGATCTCAACATCATGGTTTTGAAGTGAAAAGAATTGAACTATTTAAAAATTAAAAACCTTTGAATTCAGGATAAACTTCAATACAATATAATATCTCCTCACTGATTTGAGAACTTTACATTATTATAAGACATTTTATGACCATGCTAATCCTCTCCACTCCAATTTGAACTAGCCACCTCTAAACCTTTTTTTTTCTCTTATTCTATAAATGTTTGAAAGTTGCCAAATAAATGGATTTCTAACTAATAATGCACAAATAACAAGAAAAAGGGAAGGGAAAGAGTGATAAGAACACCTGCTATAAAAACTGTGTGGGTCCCATACACAGTCAAAACAACGGAAGATCAAAGTCATCCGATAAATGCAAACAATATAATCATATAGCAGGGAATAAAAGAAAAACAAAATTTATTATAAAGATATATAGTGATACAGGAATGTTCCCAATAAAAATAGCACAACTATTGTTGTGCTATTTGTTAACTAATAATTGTTATTGTTAACTAATAATGCAGTTGTGTCTCTGACCTCTGATCAATAGTACTGTGGAAAAATTCTCTCTTTAAAGGCCATGAATGTTTTGCCCCCTGAAAAGGTGCAGAGAGCTAAGAAAAAGCTGCCATCTCCTTTTGTGCACAAGCATGGCTTCATTATAAATTGTAGTGACAAATGAGATGGCAGGGGGAGAAGTGAGCTATTAATCACTGCACAGGGGGGGTTTGCATATAAAGCAGGGGTATTCTTGAAGGAAAACTAAACCTCATTTTTAAAAATCCTAATGTGAAAGATTCCCCAGAACACCTGTTGTAAGATTTTTCTTCAGTATGTTGCTTTTAGTACATGTAAGTAATACATTCTGTAACTACCCCATGTAGTCTTCATTGAGCCATGCCTCCTGACCTCAGTATTCACTATCTCTATGCACAGACTGTTTTCTAAACAGCTGTCTCCACACCAATATGGAAGTCCCTGATAAGACTTTGAAAGCTGCTTGTTACCCTGCAGTTTATTTCCCAGTCAGTGTAAATTACATACAGCTTTTCTGGAACAATACTAAATACTTATTTATTTTACAGACTTGTTTTCTTATTCTGTTCCTAGCAAAAGATAAAGCTCATAAATGTACATGGATGTTTTGCATCTTCAGTTGTGGCTCACCTGCTAAAGCACAAGCTTAAGAAACAAACAGTCCAGAAAGTCACATACATGCTTTACATAGTATCAGTGTTGGCCTAGGGTATAAAGCTTTCATTTAGCAAGACAGAGTTCACAAGATTGCAGGTTCAATTCCCCAGACTTTTCATTTTTATTGAAATGTTAATACCAAAAGAAGGCAAAAAGTAGGAAACAGTGGGAGATGAATGGCAAGAAGGGAGAAAGCAGATAAGAATGGAAAGAAATGGGACGGAATGAAGAAAATGTGGTGAATTGAGAATGAAATAAGTGGGGGAGAGATATCAGGAGATGGAAATAATTAAATGCAGAATAAAAATGCTAAGAATAAGTGCAAAAGAGGGAAAAGGGAGGTAAATAGGAGAAAATAATAAAAATAGAATAGAAAAAAATAATGAAAGGAAGGACAAGAGTAGGATGGCAACAGAATAGTGCAGACTTTTTTCATTTTTAGCTTTGCCCCTGCTTACTGATGCAACTCCTGGACAGTATTACAGATAATTTGCAGTTAATTTTGATATAGACCAAACCGTATACTATGTTATCTTTAGTCATGCATTTAAATAATTGCTAAAGACATGCAAAGATGTATGAAAATGGTGATCGCATACGCTATAAAATTGCAACGGATCACAACACAGTGGGGCCTACTTCCCGCGATTTACACTTAAAAGTATATCATTGCAGATCCCAAAGCATGAGCATAAAACACAATAAAAACATGCCTGGGGCTGCTACACATCCATCTCTTTAAAAAAAAAAAAGTTGAATGGTTCCCTCCACCCAATCAGTGCCCTAGCAGTTCACCTAGGTAATTTATGCCTGGAAACGGCCCAGTCTATGCAAGAAACAGGGAGGATTCTTGTTAATCAGTCTTACTGATAGCTCCAGTCTCCTCCTGCTATGAGACATAAACTGAAAGTGACTGCACAGATACAGCTGGACCAGAAGGAGTCGTGGGTGATTAGGTGAATGGATAGAGTCTACATTACAATTTGCAATAACAATGATCCCTTCGACGCCTCAAGCCCACTTATGTTCAATGTGAAGCCTTTCAAATGTTGTTGAATTACAATTCAAAACAACCACCAGCAGCATTCACATAATTCATATTGCACCAAATAGCCTTTATTTTTGCATCTCTTCAATATGGTTTAACTTATTGTTTGTAAATTTACCTGCTGCCTTCTAATTTAATAGTGTACAAAACATTCTGTGTGACTTTGGGTTCATTTAACTAAATTCTAGCTCTGAGGATTGTTGTTCCAAGCAATACAAGTTCAAATATTTATTGGTTTAAATGGAAAAATGTATAATATATAAAAACCATAGAGTAAGTTGCCTAAATGGAATAATTTCTTGTATGGAAATCGTGATTCTGCATTAGTACATCTTGGTAAAGGGTAAATGCTTTAGTATTCTGTTTAAGGGTATACATCATGTGACACTCTAAGATGATGAATGTTGCTGTCTAACTCCATTGCTGAGACTCTATTTTAAAACTCTGGAAATGCAATTGGGTGATCTGTCAAGCTTTTATTGTGACTGATAGCAGCACAAGACAAGGAACAAAGGGATCTCCTTTGCGACAGGCAAATAGCGCCCTTCCAAATAGAATTCTCTGGGATGCAATAAAGATCTAAGTCCTAGTATTATATATATATATATATATATATATATATATATATATGTGAAGGGAAGGAGCACCTGGGTTTTTAACAAACTTCTTTTATTGCGGCATCAAGTCGACGCGTTTCGGTCCGTATAGGGCCCTTCTCCTTCCCTTCACTCTTGTTTATCGCTAATTAGGAAGCACCCGGGACGCTGATGGTTGTCTAGTGGGTGCTTCTCCCACGCCTCCATTACTTATATATATATATATATGTACAGAAGAACCAATGTCCGTTTATGTTACTATAATTAATTGAGTACAGCTACAGGACCAAATATATATTTGCACTTTAGGTTATTCTGTTGTTTGAATTTATTCTTTCTTTCTTTTATATTGGCCTTAAATAATTCCTCTATATCAAGCATTGTGTCCGTACACAAGTAACTTACCTGCCACATTCCCCAAACTGGATTTCTGATCCACTTTATGACTAAATTACAGGACATAACGTTGATCATGAAGTGTAATCCAAATGGCGATGGTAAGAACCCCTGGATAGGAAGATGTTAAAGCAATTCGATGTTCCTTTGAATGAATATCGAATCTAATTTAACATCTAAAACTGTATATGGCCAGCTTTAGTCTCCTATTTGTTTCCAAATGTTTTCGATTTATCTGTCTGTCAAGCAGATTAAGATTTCAATTCAGATGGATGTTGTGATTTGTTTATTTTTTCCAATGTGTCTTTTTTCATTTTAAACTAAAAAGGGAAAATTTAAGTATATGTATTTTTTTACTTTATTTAGCCTTTAAATATGGCTGCCATGGAAATGGAAGGGTAGGTTAGTAGGTGTGTGTACCTGTGTGAGGTTGGGTGTGTTTTTGCAGGTATAACCATATAACTAACTTTTATTGAGGATATATAAAAAAAAATTTTTTTAACTTTATTTACCTTATATACTTTATTTTATATTTATTTAAGTATGGTTTCCACAGGAATGGAAAGGTAGGTCCATAGGTGGGTGTACCTGTGTCTGTGTGTGGGGGGTTCGGGTTATCAGTGTTTGTGTTTATGACCATGAAACAAACTGTTTTGAAATATCCACATTTGAGGATTGTTACCATTATAGTCTATGGGGAAAAATGTCCCGAAATTCGACATAAGCTTCTGTGGATTCCTTAGCTAGGTAATAGCACACTTCTCCTATATGCCCCAGATGTCTGTACCGAATTTTACGTCTCTAGCTCAAAATCTGTGGGAGGAGATACAGTCCAAAAAAGTGGAAGAATAAAATGGAAGAAGAAATAGAAAGAACAGTAATTTGACTCTTCAAGCCAAATTAACTATAGCAAACTCCCTCTAGTTCTTATTTTATCAACTGATGTACAGAATTTTGATAACTTTGACTTCTGACAGTGGTAAATAATGTCAGCATAATAAGGCTGGACAATGGAAGTCAAACATTTTATAAATAAGATAATAACAGTATGGTCTGGCTGGGTTTGTAGTGGCTGTAACATGTAAACAGTAATTTCAGTAAGAGAAATTTACAATAAAAGTTCAACTCTTAGGGGGAGATTTACCCAGAGCCGGCAGTTAATGAGGCCATTATTTTTTTAATGAACTGTAAAAGAAAATCATTTTATCAGCCTAGTAAGGTCTGTGTTCAATAGGGGAAGTGCATTAGGCCACAGATGCAAAAAAAAAAGAGGAAACAAATCCAAGAAGGCAGATGGAGCATGGACATGACGAATAATTAATAGCACATGTGCAATCAAGACGTTTGTATTATAGGTCTACTTAGATATTTTAAAAGTTATCTATCCTGGAAATGTTGCTTTTTTAAATTGTCCATTACTGGATAGTTATACTATCACTGTACTCACGTTTGTCCGTCAGTTCTGGCCACCCGGGTGCTATCCGGACTAATAAAGAAATATAAAGCAGCGTGTTTTTCAATAAAATTTAACTTTTATTATTTAAATGTAAAACCAGTCAAAGCATTTCGGCAACCATATTTGCAGTCGTCAGGACATAATAATACATCACTTCCTGTTCAGCTAAAAAAGGTAAGTGGACTACAGACACCCCTCACCTGCCCCTAGCAGCACCCACATTGGATATGCAAGGTAGCTATTACTGGAAATAGATAGTAAAATCACACATAATACAATTAAAATATAAGTACACAAAAAATGTCTGTTGTATCTCATACACATGAAGGACTCCTCAAAATGCAGCTATTGCCATCAATACTCATAAAATAGATTAGATAGAATCCTATATATGGGATAAACTCAATAATCGCCACCAGTGATACTGAAGTGAACTATATGTAACCATATATGGAATAATCTCCTCAAAGGGCTCATACGAAACTGGACAGAGATAATTGTTCATTTAAACCCGTGACAATGTATTTAAACACCTAACCGTCTATTACGGTTAAGTGCCTCCACCTCACGAACCATCTCTGCTATTCAGCTGTGATAGCAACCTTAAAATGTCGGGCTATCAACAATTTACCAAACTGTGTAGACCCCTTCCTACCAGTCATATCTTCCCCACTGAGTGCAAACCTATGGATGATCTATGGTTAGCCATATATTTGCAGATAGCAGTAGATTTCTTACTGATTTAGTACAATCCGCAGTGGCAAGTAATAAAATTAATGACGTGGGTACACTGGCATGTTATTCTCTACCGGATTTTTATTCTCTTCACCAGTAATAATAAGCAGACATGTCTGGCACGCCAAACATCGGAAACAACCGGGTTTGGATGCTGTGAGACACGTCTTTATAGGCCCTTTATCATCAGAACATATGTCGGTGCGGACCAATAGGCTCCGCAAATTCCTGCCTCGTTTGATTGCAACCTAGGTACTGTATTGGTGAATGGCAATGTTTTATCACTTTGCAGTATATCCCAGTTGTTCCTGACGCTCTGGTTTTTTTATTGTATTGGTAAACTGGGAATATTGCATCACGTACTGAATAGACTCTGGTGTTCTTCTAGGGGAAGTGTTCTCAGGTACAGCATTAGTAGTCTCCCTCAGTAGGTCATCCCCAGCACATTCTAATTCACTCCTTCTGGTCGAGACTGCCTGTTCTCTTTGGGGGTGTATCTCCTGATGACTATAACCCCTCTGAAGAAACTCGTCCAACTGTATGGAACAATTATGGGCATTAGTGTTGGTTCTAAGTACTCGCAGGAATTGGGAATGAATGTCCCCTCTTTTCTGGGAGTACGGATGATAACTCATCGAATGTAAGATGGTGTTAAGATCTGTATCTTTAGTGAACAGTGTGGTCTCAATCTGCCACCCTCCCTATAAATATGGAAGTCAAGAAAATCCACACTATGTTCACTCGCTGTCATACTAAATTTAATGGGCGAGTCCAGGGCATTAAGGTGATAAATAAATTCCTGGCACTCATCCATAGTACCCCTCCAGATGATAAAGAGGTCATATATATATCGTTTGTATAGTGCAAATCTATACATATACTGGGTATATAAATAATAAGGATCTTATGTAGAGATTTAATATAGGATCTTACATATAGATTTAATATAAGATCTTACAAAATTATTTAATATCGGATCTTACGCTTGTGAAGGTTCTCATTCATCCAGGTCATGGTATATCTTTGTATTCAATTAGATCAACTGGACTTGAAATGTAGTTCTTGAAGACGTTTCGCTAGTCATCCGACTGGCTTTCTCAATTCAGAATGACTTGTACAAGAATCTGTGGCAATTATGTACCCTGGAAAATCCCAATTAGCATATCACAGCCAGGTGTTAAGGGTGTGATTGGATAGTGGCTAAGAGGTGTTATAGGAACGCCCAGAGTAAGGTGTTAAAACAGCATTGTACATGGCAGACAGTTGGTGTCGAACCCCCCCACCTCTATTTAGGCTTGGTTTCTTTATTTTCACATAAATGGCCTCCTTAACACCTCTCTTGAACCAGTCACGTTCCTTCGCCAGTATATTAACATTACAATCTTCAAAGGTATGTCCTTTATCCTTAAGATGCAGATACACGGCTGAGTCCTGACCCGAGGAATTGGCTCTTCTGTGCTGGGCCATACGTTGATGCAGTTGCTGTTTGGTCTCCCCCACATACAAATCAGAGCATTCTTCACTGCACTGCACTGCATATATGATGTCGCTTTTCTTGTGTTTAGGTATTGGGTCTTTCGGATGTACCAATTGCTGCCTCAGTGTGTTGTTCGGTTTAAAGGGCAGACAGGGATACGATGTTTTTTGAAAATTCTTCTTAATTTCTCGGAGACCCCTGCTACATATGGGATGACCATGTTCTTCCTCCTGTCTTGCTTTTCCCCTTCACTGTTGATATTTGTGTTCTTTTCTTTCCTTCTACTTCTTTTGACAAAGGCCCAGTCTGGATATCCACAAGTTTTAAGGGCTCCTCTGAGATGTTTCATTTCTTTAGCCTTCGCCTCTGTGCTAGTGGGGATGTTCTCGGCTCTGTGTTGCAGGGTTCTGATGACACCCAGCTTGTGATCTAAAGGGTGGTGGGAGTCAAACATCAAATACTGATCTCTACTTCCAGTTTACCATTTTCCTTAACTTCTACCAAGCAGTCCAAGAAAGCCAGTTTGTTGTTTTGTACCTCTTCCCTTGTGAATTTAATGTTTTTGTCTACCGCATTAATGTGTTCTGTGAAAGCTTGTACTTCCTTCTGGTGGATTTTAACCCAGGTGTCATCAACATATCTGAACCAGTGGCTGGGTGCTATGCCCTTAAAGGTATTAAGCGCCTGTTTTTCTACCTCCTCCATGTAAAGGTTGGCCACAATGGGTGAAACTGGAGATCCCATAGCATGGATGTGCTATGGGATCAATATCTGTGTGTATGTGCAGTGTCAGACCACACCTACTGACCTCAGTCACATGCTTCCTTGCTTTATCTGTCCTGTAAAAGGATTGGCTAGAGATTATTAATGGGTGTGACAAACTGTAACAAGTTTCTTCCATAGCTAAGGACTGAGCATGTGCAGAACATTATAGTCGTTCTGTGATATTAGAATGCTGTGAAGTAAAGCACAAACAACCTTATTTAGGAAACTTACCCAGCGCATGTATCAAAATAAGAGGTAAGACACAGATTACTGGTTTTATATCAAAGTGGTCTGCCTCCTGGTTCAGTGTTGTTCCTTTGCTTTAGTTGTCCTTTAAATGTTGTAATTTACCCCCCCCCCCCTTCCCCAATGCCACCACTAGAGAAAGTTCGGTCCGTTTTCGAACTTTTGAAGTATATGGAAAATTCAAAAATGGACTCATTAAAGTCAAATAGTTCGAAAAGTTCTAATGAAATACAATTAAAATATCAATGTCAACTTAATGTAAATGGCTCTGGGACCGGGGAAATGGTCTGGGGAATATCCAGAACTTTCAAAAAAATCTATTTTATTCTCACGCGCTGTACTTTTGAGCTCACACGTTTTTGATAATTATCCCATAAACGATTCAAACATTTGATTAATTATCCCATAAATGATTCAAACATTTGATAATTATCCCATAAACGATTCAAATATTTGATAATTATCCCATAAACGATTTGAAGATCGTTCGATTTTTGAATTCGATAATCATCGAAAGTTCGAGAAATCCGGGTACGGGATAGTTCGAGAAGTCAGAGTCCGTTCGAACTCGATAAGTTCGGCTCGAACTCAGGTTCAAGTTCTATTCCATCTCTAGCCACCATGCAGTTATAACTAATATAGGGATCATACAATGAAGGTATGTTTAAACCATCGTTATATACTTCATATAGTATTGCAGCCTGTCTGGGTTCATGCCGAGGGTTGAGATATTTGCTCAGGGCACCCCTGGGAGGCTGGTCGTTTGAGAAAACGAAAAGTTCCAGAATGTCTGCCCCACTCCATCCAGTTATCCTGCCAGTGTTAAATAACATGTACATGCCAGCCCTCCAGTTCACCAGCCAGTGTTAAGTCTGCCCTTCCCACTTCCCATAAACCATGCATGCAAAGCACACCATATGGGGGGCACCTTCCAAAAGTTTCTCAGGTTCCAAAAAGACTAGAAATTGTACCATCTTTTTAAAGGGATACTGAGGGCTAGGCCACACTTGCAATTTTTTTCTAACATAGCAATCGCAGTAATGCACCGAAAACGCGTATTTTCAGGTGCAATGCGATTGCACATCCATTTGCGATACGCAATTGCATGCGATCACCATTTTATGCGAAATAACTTGCGATTTCGTATTTTAAAAGCAGAAATCGCATGCGCAAACGCACCATAATTGGTGCCATAACAACGTCCACTGGAAGATCGTTCCATAGCTTTACCATTCTCACAGTGAAAAACCCTTTCCGAGCTTGAAGCCTAAACGTTTTTCTACAAGTCTTAAGGGATGTCCCTTACAGTACAGAATTCTCATCTCATTTACACATATTGTAGCAGTAATCAAAAAAAAAAGTATCTTCTTCAAAAAACCCATCTCAAACGCACACAAATTTCCATTCAGTTATGTGGTGTTGGTTTTAGTGCTATGCATTGCCCTGACTGTATTCAGGGTTACTGATGAATGTAAAACCAGAGGGTGCACATCAAAAAAAAAAAAAAAAAAAGTCAGTATAAATTCAGCTGTTGTTAATTCACACTTACTGCTGCCAAACTATTAGTATCTGTCCTCAAAACATCATATGATCTTGTAAACCTGGGTAAACAGCAGATGTTTAATTTACTTGCCAAACCTGCTGTTGTCAGGCCATGTACAATGGATAAAGAAATCATCATGATTTCTTAGGATAGATGGCGATTTATTTAGCTGACTGTTTTCAGTAAAATATTACATTTTATAGAAACCAGAATAAAGAAAAACTGGGCCTATTCTAAACAGACAAACACTGTATTTTGCATATGTAGCATCATATTAGTGCTAAAAATAAATGCAATTTGTTAAATAGCAATATTATTAGGTTTTGTTTTTTTTGGTTGTCCTTGTACTTTGGAGAGCAATTTACTAAAAAAGTCAACACAAACCTATTTGTACACAACACTTATACAACACTTGTACAAACCATATTACAAGTAGTCACATGATTCTGTCATTCTATGAACGTACAATGCAAAGCAATGCAGCTTCATTATCCAAGACATGGTTTCATAATTGTTTTTTATCCATAATGATTTTTAAATGCACAAACGGGTGGTGTTCCCAGGAAAGGCGATACAAATCAGGATCAAGTTAAAACACCATCTTTATTGTAACAGCTAAAAACAAATTGCCTTACGTGTTTCGTGCTACCTTAGCACTTACTCATAGGCCATGCAAAGTATGAGTGTGTCCGGTGCTCCATATATACGTGTGTCCGGCACTCCATATATACGTGCCTAGGACACACACCCCCAATAAAAACATTGATATATAATATCTTTATTGTTGAGTTTTGTAGCTAAAGTCTTTGTACAATCAATTACAATGGGCAGAATGTGATACAAACAGTGTATAGTATAAAATACACAGTAAGTTAAATAGGTTACTCTATAAAAGACAAAATACTGGTTGATTAGATAGTTAATTAATCACATACAGCTCACATGGTGCCCCAAACAATGTTGGGATTTTATTAAAGGGTAAGTGGATATTTTATTCATTTTCACTTATTACTAGAATACTTGCAAAAAAACATTTTTTAAGAGGTAAATTTACTCTGTCTAACCATCCACAAAACACGTGATGTCAAATTCAAAATTTAGACCTCTTGGTACTCTTGTACCCAGTTCAAAAATATGTCTAGCTTCTGATCATAAAAGGGAAGTTTTTAGGGGCAATCCTTTTTATAAGAGACCGGTTGTTTTCTCTACTACCTTTAGTGATCAATATTGTGATATTATCAATATCATTAAAAGGAATATCCCAGTGCTATTTGGGGATGATAGGATAACCGCGGTACTAGATACTAAGGGTTATAGGTGCGTTTAACGTAAAGCACCAACTTTGGCCACATCCCTTTCACCCAGCCTTTTCCTCAGTAAATCAGGGGAGAGATCCTCCTGGTTGAAATATGTGGGGTGTCATAAATGCGGAGCAACGAGATGTATTACCTGCTCGGTGATCCAAACAGGTAATCAATATCAGAGTACCGTATCTGGTAAATATTATCCCATCATGGAGTACATTAATTTATCTATTAACTTGCCGACACTGCAACATTCAGTATGTGGGCTGTACATCTAGAGCTCTAAAAGCTCAAGTGCGAGAGCATGTAAATAATAATGTAAATAATATTAAAAAATTTGATAGTAACAGTCCAGTTGGTAGACATTTCACGATATGTAATAATGGCAATATCAATATGATACAGGTACAGGGGATAAAAAGGATTGCCCCTAAAAAACGAGGGGGTAATATGATGACTCTCAAAAATTTTTTTTTTTGTTCAATAAATTTTTTATTTGCAAAAGTATTACAATGAATTGTCATTTTTACGTTCTCATGTTATAATTTTGATATACATCTGCAACAAACTTTTTCTTATTATATTAACTAATAACCATTAGCTTATTCTTTATTATACTTTAACTATCGAAAAATAAAAATTAACGGATAAACTAAGTCTCGTTTCATAGGTTGGGTATGATCAATAATAAAGTTGTTTTTCTTAATATTATCTCTCATTATTTCTTTAAGTTTTATTCCCTTGCGATTGTCTGATTCATTATCTAAATACAGTTTATTCATATCCTTACCTCCGGTCTGCTTCCCAGCTCCGGGCACCCCCCGTTCCTCCGCCTTCCATATGGTTGTGTTCTTCCCTTGTCCTATTCATTTTGAGTTCCCAACTAGACCATGTTTTGTTCCAGTTTTTGAGGTTATTCCTCAGTGTGGCTGCTAAATATTCATTAGAGTAGATCCACCAGATCTTTTGGATTAATTTTCCTTTAGTTGGAGGTAGTGATTTCCATGTGTTCGCTATTAAGCATCTCGCTGCTGCACAGATGTTTATTATAAGCCTGGCAATGTGGTTGTTGACTCCTATCGGTGTCATATTAAATAAAGCTGTATAAGGTGAAAGTATGAATGGGTGGGCTAACACCTCTGCGATGAGGCTCTCACATATTGTCCAGAACTTTTTAACTTCCTTACATGTCCACCAGCAGTGAAGTTGGTCTGCCGTTGCTCCACAGTTTCTGAAACACCTTGGTGATAGTTCGGGGTTGATTTTGTGGAGGAGCGATGGTGTTGTGTACCAGTCATATAGAATCTTAAAGGATTTCTCCTTGATTATTATATTTGAAGAGCATTTGTGTGAGTTTACATATATGTTTTGCCACTGCTCTTCGTCCATTTCACTCTGGAGTCTCTTTTCCCATTTAATAGTTTGTGTGTGTTTGATTGGTAGATTTTCCTGCCATATTATTGCGTATATTTTAGAGATGAGTTTCTGTAGTGAATAAGAATTTATTAAGATATTTTCGAACTTAGTCAGTTTTTTATTTTGGTTTGAGCGTATTATTGTTTCAGCGTATTTGTATAACCGGGTATATGTAAACCAATAGGTGTCTGGTATTTTCCATTTCAGTTTTGCTTCTTGCCAGTTTATTAAGGAACCGTCTAGCTTACATACATCTTGAACTCTATTTATACCAATAGATATCCAGTACTGGGTTGGTATAGTAGAGAATTGGGTTGAGAATTGGGGATTGTGGAAAAAAGGGGTTGATCTAGTATGTGGTTGTAGTAAGTTATAGCGACGATTGCAGTCGTCCCAGATTTTCAGTGAGTCTTGTATTATTTGGGGGGTAGGATGTATCATAATTTCCCTGTGTTTCTTTTCAATCCATAGGATCGTGGGGGAGTGAAGGGGGGACATTAGAGTCTGTTCAATCTCTACCCATCCTATCGTACCTTGTCCTGATACCCACTGTGTCAGTTGGGCCAATCTAGCTGCTTTGTAATACTTAAAGAGATTTGGCAAGCCAAGGCCTCCCTTGTCTTTAGGGCGGGCCATATATTCAAAGCGTATTCGGGGTCTTTTATTTTGCCAGATGAATTGTCTTATTTTAGCTTGTAGGGGGTTTAGGTCTCTTTTTTTAATAATTATTGGCAAAGTTCGAAATAGATATAAGAGTTTTGGTAGCAGTGTCATTTTTACAGCGTTTATTCTTCCGATAAGAGAGAGATTAAATGGGGTCCATTGTGTTAATAGCTTAATCAGGTGTGCGAACATAGGTGTATAATTGGTTTTAAAAAGTAGCTTTGTGTCATGGCATAATTGAACTCCTAAATATTTGAATGATGTGTTGGACCATCTAAACTGGAAATCTCCCTGTAATATTGCTTTCAGTTCCTCTGGAAACTACCAAACTATTCTACCAAACTGTGTGATGATTGAGTAAAGTTCTGGTAGTGATTTTTCTGGCTCCGTCATATACAGTAAGGTATCATCCGCAAACATTGCAATTTTTGTTTGTGTATCTCCTATTTGTATGCCTTTTATTTGTGATGCGTTCCTAATTTTTGCTGCCAGTGGTTCCATGCACAATGCGAACAGTAGGGGGGAAAGTGGGCATCCTTGCCTCGTACCATTCTTAATCTGTATAGATTTCGAAGGGTATCCCATATTCCTCACCGTTGCGGTTGGGTCGTTATAAAGGCTCGATAGCATAGAGAGATAGGAGGAAGGAAATTTGAGTTTTTCTAAGATTTTGTACATATAGTGCCAGTCCACCCTGTCAAACGCCTTCTCGATGTCCAATGATAGTGCTATCATCGGGATTTTGTTTTGTTTTGCGTATTGTAATATGGAGATTGTTTTCCTTATGTTATCTGCTGTGTGGCGTCCTGTGATAAATCCGGTTTGGTCGTAGTGAATAGTTGTAGGTAGTATATTTTGGAGGCGGGTCGCTAGAGTTTTAGCTATGATTTTAAGGTCTGTGTTGATTAATGAGATTGGCCTGTAGTTGGTTGGCTGTGTATGGTCTTTGTCCGGTTTGGGAATCACCACTATGTTTGCCTCCAACATTTCCGGGGGAAGATGATCTTTGTTTTGTGCCAGGTCACTGATTAAATTGCTGATATGAGGGATGAGTTGTTTGTTAAATGTTTTGTAATATAAATTTGTAAAGCCATCTGGGCCTGGGGCTTTGCGGGCTTGGAAACTTGCAATTACTTGTTTAATTTCGTGGTGTGTGATTGGAGTTTGTAAGGTTTTCTGTTGTTCTGTAGAGAGTTCTGGTAAGTGTAAATCTTGTAGGAAGTTGTTTATATGTGTGTCAGTTATTGTGTTTCTATTTACAGTTTGGCCATTATATAGTTTTTGGTAGTAATCCGCAAATCTGTTGGCTATATATTTTGGGTCGTAATGTAACTGTCCTGAGGAGTCTCTCAGTGGGAGATATTTATTTTGTGTTAGTTTGTTGTTTAGTTTGTGGGCTAAGAAAGTGTCTGGTTTGTTTGCTTTTGTATAGAAATATTGATTGTTTAGTCTGAGGGACATTTCAGCTTTAGTATTTAATAGTGAGGCTAGTTCTTGTTTGAGTGTTTCTAATCGTGTGATATGTTCTTCTTGAGGTACTCGCTTTGTTTTGTTGTTTTTTTATGTCCTTAACTAGTGCGTTTATTCTTTTATTTCTTGTTGTCTTTTCTCTGGCTGCTATTTGGATTAGTTTCCCTCTGATTACTGCCTTGTGGGCTGTCCATAGTGTCGATTGGGTTATTTCAGGAGTTGAGTTTTCTGTGAAGTAATTTTCTATTGATTGTTGTACTTTTAGGATATCAGTGAATTGTAGGGAGATGTATGCATGATCTGACCACGATATTTCTGATATATAGGGTTTTTTTAGTTGGGTAAGTAAAAGGGGGCAGATAAAGGAGTAGAAAGATTTATGTACTGGAGAGAAGAATGTGTATTCCCTATATGTTGGAAAGGTTACTCTCCATGCATCTAGTAAGTTACATGTCTTGAGTAGAGTGTTTAGTTGTTTACTTGAGGTGGTAGTGGATTTTTGGTTTGGCGTTTTTGATTTATCTAGTTTGGAATTTAGTGTGGCGTTGAAATCCCCCATCATAATGATAGGACCCAGAGCAGTGGCAATAATTCTGTTCAGTAGCTCTTGATAAAATATTTTTTGGTTATTATTCGGTGCATAAACTGCGATTATTGTTAGCTTAAAGTTATGGATAAGACCATTTAAGATTATATAGTGTCCTTTTGGGTCACAATAATGTGATTCTTCCACCCAGGGGAGGTTCTTGTGGAGCAACACCGCCACTCCCCCTTTCCCTGATGCTGAGGATGAGTAGTAGTGGGTTTTGTAGCTATTATTCCAGTATTTGATTTCTCTGCCTTTTTTAAAATTAGTTTCCTGGAACATTAGTATGTCTGGATTGATTTTTTTGTGGTATTGTAAAGCTATTTTTCGTTTCTGAGGCGTGTTTAGGCCTTTAGCATTATGTGAGACTATATGCAGAGGCGTTTGTGTTTGGGTGCATTTTCTGGTATGAGTTTTTGTTAGTGTAAATTTTGTACCTGGGTTTCTTCTCGTAGGAAGGCGTTATGAGAACGGTGCTGTTGTTGCAAGGGGGTCCCGGAGCTAGAACACAGCCGGCGGCTCGCGCCTCTGTTTGTTGTTTTTGTAAGCTTCGTTTTTCCTATTAGCACGAGACAAAATAATAAAAGAAAACAGAACAAAAAAAAAATAAAAATGAACAAAAAGGAAGAGTTAGTGAAAGCTTAAGTAACCCATATACAATTGAGTACAAAGGTTTTTTTTAAACTTTCTATTTAGAGACAATCCTATAAGGGTCTCCTGGGTGAGGATGTGGCTCCTCGCATTAAGTATGAAGTTTAGTCAGGGTGTTTTCCTGCTGTATTGGGGGGGGAGGTCTATCTACGTACTTATCTGGAGATGTAGTTAGTGAATAGTTGTTTATGTGCTCCCGGTGGGTCCCATCTATAACGTGGATTATTAATAAGTTTTCCTGGGCATTTTACATACACTTTCCCTTCTGTTTGGGCCCTCTGGGGAGGTTTTCCCTCTATCTCATTGAAATCTTGCAGTGTTGTGTATTACTGTTAACTCTTCTCAAGTCGCCTGTTTTGCTTTTAAGTGCTCGCCTTCTTTGGTGGTTATCAGAGTTGTTGTGTTCCCGTTCTTTGCGTTAGTGATGCCAAGATTGGGAGAAATCATCATTTAACTTCTCATTGAGGTTTGCACTTAGTATTTTGGCGTTCCTCTATTTGTTCATATGGAAAGGGTGTGAGGGGTATATCATTGGTGGTGTCCCAGTTTATAAGTTGTACAAATTTATATAATTCCACCTTTGTTTTTTGATCCTTTGGGCATTACATATACTTATTTATCGTGGATATATATGGTTTCTGATGATTACTTATGGTTATTATTGTAGATAAGAAAGCTATTGTTGGATGGAGTGGAGGTTTTAGCATATATCTATTCAGCTTGGTTTCCGCTATTTGCTTAGGCTGTATTATTATTTAAGCTGTTTCAGTTTGTGTATTTCCTTAGTCCATAATGTCTACTTATATTTTGGGATTGGGGGGGTTATACCAGGGGTAGGGAGAATCGTGGGATTTTTACTATTTTTATCCATGTTTTAATATTCCATATTGTCTCCTCCATTCTGTTTTATGTCTTAGAAAGGTGTATTTGGTCTAAGGTGGAGGAGGCGTCAATAGATTAAGAGTGATCTTTCTACTTATTTATGGCCCAAGTGTTTCTCATGGTTCTTGGGTTTGTAGTTACATTTTTAACCAAATATACATATATGTAAACATGTTAAACAGATTAAGTTCTATCAAATTTTGGAAATTGTTTAGTATCTAAACATTTGTAGTTAGAAATATAAAACTTAATCTGGATATCTATAAAACTCTTATATACATCTTTTTAGTGCCATCAATGATAGAGACAGTATTACATCCTTCTATATATAGCAGATTAGTACTTCTTTGGATCACTTATCGTTAGCTTTATAAAGATTATTTCCATACAGTCATTTCGTGTATCCACTTAAGTTGGTTGGGGGGTGATAAATGTCATTTAAATGATCAGTTTCTTCTTGGGTTATATAGGAGGCCGTTTTTGTTGTTTTTTTTTTTGGGGGGGGGGTTTGACTTAGGAAACAAGAAGGCTGTACATTACCCACACTGGTTCATCTCCTGTTCTTAGATTGTTAGTTCTTTGGGTATTGGGTAAGTGTAGGTTCAGTCTCCATGGATGCCTGTCGACTTTATGCACCTGTGGATTTAGAGGTAATACAGTTAAGGGGATGGGGCATAAGATATAGGGGGTAGAGAGGTCGTAGTATTTTTCAAGGGTTCCCTCATGTTCGGGTTCTTTGGTTAGGTTTATCCTGTATCGGGTCTTATGTCGACTGGTTCCTCCCAGTCATCTAATAGCATTTTAGGTGGTAGGTTGCATACATTGTTCCTTCCTCGTGATTCCATTTTTAAATTGAATTGGTCTCCGTCGGCCTGTGGCCTACTTGCAAGGTGTCCCATTTTAATGTTCAGTCTCTTCCTTGATTCTCTTGAGAGTCTTGGGATTTTACCGAAGAAGGTCTTCCGTTTACCATTTTTGCGCTGGGTTGGAAGATATTGGAAGTGACTCCAAGCCGTCGTAGTAGGTCTTCGCCCTCATCCGGGTGAGATATCGAAATTTGGCGGCCGTTTTTTAGGACTGAGATTTTAAAGGGGAAACAACATCTATATCTGATTTTAAACATCTATTAAAGGTTTAAATTCTCTGCGACGAGCCAGGGTTGTCGGTGACAGATCTTGGTATATTGAGATCTATAAGTTCTCGAAGATCATTTTGTCTGAGTTTCTGGCGGCGTGCATTATTTTTTCTTTTGTCTGGAAGTAATGTGGTTTACATATAATGTCCCTGGGGGGGTCACCGTCCACTGGTTTAGGCTTCAGGGCCCTATGCGCTCTGTCTAGGGCGAAGGTTTGAGGGGGGGGCGTTGGGCAGGAGGTGTGTGAAGAGCCGCAACAAGTAATCCTCTATCTCTGTTACCTTTTCTGGAACTCCTCTGAACCTTATATTCCCGCGTCTAGCTCTATTTTCCGCCTCCTCCTGGTGGTCTTGGAGGAGAAATATATCCTGACAGATCTCGCAGAGTTCTTGTTCTATTTGCTGAGCATGCTGGGAGCGTTGTTCTTCAGCGTGTTCCAGCGAGGTGACTCACTCTCCAAGATTTGCGATGTCCATTTTGACCTCCGTGATTATCTGTTGTTGTGAGTTTTTGATTGATTTCTGTAGGTTAATATAGAGATCCTCTAGACCTTGTTTTGTGCATGGGGTTCTCTTTTGCGGCTCCTTAATGTCCGTTTCGGCGCCATCTTGGAAACCACGTGGTGGATCTGTTTTAGTGAAGAAGTCTGTCATTTCACCCTTAGAGGTGCTCCCTTTGTTTTTTGGTCCCATAGTGGGTTGTCGGAGGGTTTTGCTTGCCTTTTTAGGTAGTTTTTGTATAGTTGTATGTCCTTTTATTGCTTTAGATGGGGAATCCACTTGGGAGAAGCTCCTGTGTGTGTCTGTTCACATCTCCGGTCAGACTCCGCCCCCCGACTCTCTAAATTTTGAATTTGACATCACGTGTTTTGTGGATGGTTAGACAGAGTAAATGTACTTCTTAAATAATGGGCTTTTGCAAGTATTCTAGTAATAAATGAAAATGAATAAGATATCCACTTACCCTTTAATAAGATCCCAACATTGTTCGGAGCACCATGTGAGCTGTATGTGATTTATTAACTATCTAACCGGTATTCCGTCTTTTATACCTTACCTTATTGTGTATTTTATACTGTACACTGTTTGTATCACATTCTGCCAATGAGTAAGTGCTAAGGTAGCACGAAACGCGTAAGGCAATTTGCTTGTAGCTGTTACAATAAAGATGGTGTTTTAACTTGATCATGTGTATCGCCTTTCCTGGGAGCAATACCCGTTCGTGCATTTGTTTTCCTGTGACTTGGACCTAGCGATGGGTCTGGGGCGGCTGCACCCGGACCACCAGTACTGCCCGGTGAGACAAAACCTTAAAGCTATTAAGTTTACTATTACCTGAGAAGGCTTATTTAGGGACTGTGTGGGGCATATCTGCACCCGGGTCTCCATTTTGCTAGCAGTGAGTGATTTTGTATACACGCTGCCGCTATTTAGACGCAGCTGTTTCCTCTGCCTCGGGACATGTAGAGGGATGGTAATTCAGCTACTATTCTGTGTTTTTAGTCAATGTACTGTACTACTGTAGGGAATCTACTGCATTTAGAAAAGTGTGTTTGAATTGTTTTATTGTTGTTAATTAGACATATAATGAGAATTAGACATTTTAGAATACGTACATTCCGTATGTATTAGTTAGGTAGCATAAAAAAAAAATTAGTTTAGAAAACATGAATCCCTTTTGTACAGTTGCAATAGTTATAAAACCCTGGTATATTTCAAATGAAATGAGTTCACTCAAAATACCTGAAAACCAATGAAACATACTTCGTATTCAGTATACAGAGTATATACAGTATACTGAATATTCCTAAATGAAAATAGGTATAATAAATTTCTTTTGTCTCTGATTCACTTCAGGTGTCCGTAATACATTATTATTATACTGTATATTTGTATCATTGTACAAATTCCTATTTCTGAAGATTTCTATGAAATTAAATTGTTTATAAACTATCATCATCTTTTTTTAATATTGACAGAGATAATGGGTATGAGAAACACACCATCAAGGTGGGGATAGATTTTTCAAAGACGTACAGACTGGAGTGATTGGCATTCTAACTAAACTGGCTTTAAAGAACGTGTCTGCTTGTGACAGTTCATTTAAATCTTGATCTGTTCAGAATATGTGATGTACATGAATAAACTATTTGTAATGTCCTGGAAAATATGTTCAACACTGTAAAATAAAAGGGCCTTGAAAGAGTGAATGGCAGAAGTAGATGTGATGGGTTTGGAGAATTAAAAAGTGAAAGAGAACAACACATTTAGGAGAGCAGATGAGACATAGACTGGAGAGAAGGAAACCCAGGTTATCAAGGAAAACCCTGAGCAGTGACAAACACTTAAAACTTTATTTAGGGAGAGGCAAAACCGGAAGGCCACATTACTTAGCTGTCCGAGATCCCACAATGCAGAAATGAATTTGCTAGATTTACTGCATCACAGGATTACAGTCAGGTAAGGATCGTCATCTTGCACCTCCATTCAGGAGACATTCAGGGAGATTCAATAAAAGTTCTTATCATTGGTTAAAAATGGTGCTAATTTTGCCCCAACCAATCAGATATTATTTAACATTTGAAAGCTAACACCTGATTGGTTGGGGCAAAATTAGCACAATTTTTAACGATAAGAACTTTTATTGAATGACCCTGATTTTGTTTTGCACTACACAGTAGTACCTGGTGCCTTTAACGGAAATGGTACAGGCCAAGCAACTTCAGTGTAAAGACCACACTAACCCAGTACAATATTGGAGAGCTGGGTTTTACAATTATTTGGCCGATAACTGCTCCCCAATAACCTGTAGTTTGCACTAGTAATGGGGGGAAAATGACTATTCTTGGTGTAAGTGGTGTAATATTGCTAAATTCCTGGTCATTAATTAAATACATTTCTCTATTATTTGTTGTTGTTGTTATTATCGAGACTGATAAAAGCTCATAAGAAAAAGTAGTTCCAGATGCCTGGAATGAAGTTAAGACAATAGAAAAGGTAATTACAAATTGTGTTTCTATGCAAGTCAGACTAAAGGTCCATACACATGTGCAATTTCCGAGTAAGGAACGACTTCCACGGGGCGAGCGCTACACGTGACGAACACATCCGTGTGTATGCGGGCAGTCGGGGTCATTCGTCGATCCGCCAGGCAGTTTAGCGAACGACCCCCGACCGTTCCTCGCTCGGAAATTGAGCGTGTGTACGAACCTTAACACAGACTATTCTCTGTGCTGCTTCAGTGATTGTGATCAGTTCAACCTATTTCTATGTCAATACAAAGTAAAAAAATAATGGACTTAAGAGAAGCAAAATATTAAATTGTTCACCTGCCCTTATATTGATCCCCTACATTTCTTTTAAGGTTCTTACTAATTACTAGAGGATTTTTGCTGGTACTTGACATTTAAAGAAAGATTTAGACGGTATTTACTTTTACAGGTATGTAAGCAGCTGAAAATGACCTACAATAGTGAGGGCCACGGAAACTGGACTTAGCAGCAGAAATGAGAATATATCATTTACAGAAGTCAAAGTTATCTTTGACTAGTACTTATTCTAAGTACTTTGCTAAGTGTATAAATTACTTTTTAATTTTCATATAATCACACAAGAGTCTAGTATTAAGAACATGTGTGTCACAGGGCATGGCCTGGATGTCTGCGTGATGTCTGCGTGAATGGACTATCTGGGGCTCCTGCTCTGCCCTATAATTATCTGGCCCAACTCCAACCTTATATCCCCCTGCATCAACCCATACTGGGCTAATATGGGGGGGAAAATTACTCTAAAGCTGTGATCCCTATCCAAGGGACGGCACACCACCACAAACAACGGGGGCTGGGTGAATACTTCCATCACAAGGAGGCCCAACACACTGCCGGAAGCACGGCCTAATACCGTCTCACCCCCTGAGGACAGAAGTTATCCACCCTCACAAGCCACAAGAAACAACTTGCCAGTGAAGACGAGTGTTGGGGCCAGTGCTGATCCCAAGAGGGGAGGTGAGAAAACATGCAGTTGCACAGGCCTAGTGGGGACCCCACGTGCTGCAGATCAACCCTCCTCCCCTCCATCATGCAAAACCCGATCCTCATCCATCACTGGATCGAAGTCCATCTCACCTGAATCCCATTTTAGTCCCTGTTTCCCTGGCAAAAGGGAACTTCGAGCAAAACACCCAGAGCCCAGATCCTGAATCAAGCCCCAGACCAAACATCAGGAAACACTGAGGCCTCATTAGAAGGGACATCACAGTCACAGCTACATCTTTCCTGACTCATGAAGATTTGCTACCAGAAATAGAAAACCAGAGTCCATCACTCGTAACGTATAATATTGATTGAAATATATTATCAATGTTTAATATGATATTACAAAAGGTTATGTTATACTGTTTCTACCAATATATTCTATGGGAATTCTTGTATTTCTTTAAAAGGGCTATAAATAATTTAAAAACTAATATTTTTGTGGGTTGGGGCGGGGGCCCGTAGTTGATAAGTTTACTAAAGGACTTCCTCGACACTCCCCTTTTTCACTGGAGGAGAAAGCTACTCACGTAAGGGCAGATCATTTTTTGTCAGACATGGTTCGAATAGTCACTTTAAATGTCAGAGGTCTCAGATCTAATCACAAACGGGCACAAAAGGAGACCAAAAGAATACTTCCTGATATTCTCTTCTTACAGGAAACCCTCCACACTCTGTGGCATTTTATAAGAAGAAAATACCCTACAGTCTATACTGCAACATATAATACTAAAAAAGCAGGAGTAGCGATTTTAATACAAAAAGACTGCCCATTCACGCTTACATCACAAATAACAGACCCTCAAGGTCACTACATTATATTGACAGGCACAATAACCCCCCCATGATATTGTCATTTGTATTATCTATGCACCTAATACAGGTCAGAGATGCTTTTTAAACACCGTACTAACCAAATTACAACACCTACCAATCTCATTAAAAATAATAGGAGGCAACTTTAATATGCACATGTCTGACACATGGGACAGACTTCACTTAGAGAGACAACATCAACCCCACGAGAGGCCCTTACATTATCGAGAGGATTTCGGCAAATTATTAGACAAAACGCATTATGTGACAACAGGTGAATTTAAAACCAAAGCTTACACATTTTATTCCCCACTACATAAAAAACACACTATATTGATTATATTTTTTCTCTACCCACTCAGGTATGTATGTATGTATGTATAATTTTATTTATAAAGCGCCATTTGGGTACGCAGCGCTGTACATTAAAAAAAAATACAAAGTATACAAACAAGGGGATAAGTGCAAGCCATTATACAGTAGATAAAAATTAAATTAAGTACAATTTCAAACATCGGTTAAGAAAGCATATATATAAAAATTATGTATAAATTGATATAAGTGCTACAAGCCTTGACACATTAGGAATGAGATCCCTGCCCTGAAGAGCTTACAATCTAAGTAAGGTACTACTATGATAAAATAATGCAAATATAGAATCCCCAACATCGTTGGATCACGGTCCAATAATAGTAGACTTCCTTTTTACACACTGTTCTCCTAATCAATACCAGTGGAGACTAAATGAGAGTCTCCTCAAACACCCAACCCACAAAGAAAACATCCAAGAAGCACTGAAATCTTATTTTGATATCAATGAAGGCTCCATAAACTCCATCTTTATGGTAGGCATATAAGGCAGTTATAAGAGGCCACTGTATACAGCTGGCCTCGAGCCTTAAAAAACAGACTCAAACATAGAGCAGAATTCACAATTGATCTCAAAAAAGCAGGACAAGACCTGTATAGTAACCTATCTATCTCAAAATTTAAGCCTCTATATGGTCAGCTATTTCTGAGGTGGAAAAACACCTTGGATGGGTGAAACACTACTTCTATGAAAAAAGCAATAAAGCACACACCCAACTGGCCAAACTTCTCAGAAACCACAAAAGTCAAGCTACACCAGTCTATATAAAGAATGAACAAGGCAACCCAACATATGACCCTTCAGAGATCTCAAATGGTTTTAGCAGATATTATAACACTATACAACACAGTCCGACCTACGAAAGAATAAGTTACCCCTGAGTTCCTATCCCAGTTGCATGACTAATAAGCACAAACAAATATACCCAAGCTGTCCCAATCTAACCTAGAAACCCTACACAAACTAATAATGGCTGAAGAACTTGCCATAGTAATCAAACACCTTCCTAATGGGAAAACACCAGGTCCCGATGGTTTCTCTAAACTTATACTATAAGACATTTCAAGACCAACTGATCCCATATATGGTCAATGTATATAACAATATTTTATCTGGTGAATCGGTTCCCTCTACTTTCACCTCCTCCCATGGAGGTGAACTCAAAAACTCATCATACTGTACCTCATTTCACTTTTTGCAGACACCGTCTTACTCACTATAACAAACCCCTTAATTTCACTACCTAACCTACATAAAGTACTCAAAGAATATAGCACTCTAGCTGGGTATAAAATAAATCAATCAAAAATTGAAGCTTTACCCATTAATGTATCCCCTACAATGTTCCTATCTCTCAAACAAAATTTCCCATCCCACACACATGGAAAAATGAAGCTATGAAATATCTAGGGGTACATATCATGCCTAAATTCACCTCCCTTTTTTTGGCCAACAATCCTACTCTCCTCCAGGAAACGAGACAACTTCTACATACATGGAAGACTTTAACCCTCTCATGGTTATGTAGAATAAATACTATTAAAATGTCAATCCTACCTAAGTGGTTATAACTTTACCTATCCTGAGAAAATTTTCTCCACCAAAGGGAAATCATGAATTTCATTTGGGCAAATAAAGCTCATAGAATCTCCAAACAGGTGATAACAACACACCGCAAAATAGGAGGGCTATCAGTCCCAAACATGAATAAATATTACCAAGCAGCCCAATTATGCCACACTATATATTGGTTCACCGAGTTCAATTAGAACAGGAGTGGCTTAATCCTTTGCTGAAAATACCCGACCCTGAACACAGTCCCAGGGAATCAACCCTATTGGGACCTAGTAACCCCAATCTCCCTATTAGTATATCACAACACCATATTACAACTTGGACAGGACTTTTAATGATGATAAAAGACTTTATAGACCCTATTACACAGGAAATATACGTTTTTCCCACTTTGTCCTCAAAGAAAAATGTCCCTTCCAGGCTTTTATTTCTTTATCCACAGATTAAACACTACATTCAAACCGTAACTTCTAAACAAAGCACTCCACACAGGGCCGGATTTACCATTAGGCTCAGTAGGAAAGCCCGAGGGTGTGGTTTAGGGGTGGGGTCTTTGTGTAAGGGTGGCGCTAAGGGCGCCAGGCTCTTTGGGCCTACAGGCTCCTGAGGTGTAAATCCGGCCTTGGCTCCACACGAACAATATGAGTCCATAACTACCCAAGGACCATTACAAAAGAAATTTATATCCCAGCTATATAACATACTAATGTCTTATTGGGAAACTATATTACACAGAGACATCACATGGTAGAAATGGACGGCCAGATGGGAGACAGCAGCCAGATCCTCTGTATGTACTGTATACAAGGAAAATGCCTACAAAATTCTCCTACATCGAGACACCTTATTGCACAGTTCTGGAAGCAAAAAGACCCCCATCAGAGGAAGATTTGATACAAAATATTTTTAGAAGTCCGAACAATGGAAAAACTGACAGCTTTGATAAACAACCAAAGAGATAAAATATGAAGCCCCATGGGACCTTCTCATGCAACTGACCTGAGCGATGCGGGGGTTTTCCCTATGAGTAGCAGAGTATTCCAACTTCTTTAACAGGTACATATTTAACTGATTTATTCATATTATCATTGTTTATTTTTATATGTGTTCCCCTCCCTTTCCCTAATTTTTTGCCCTTAAAATATATTAATACTTATGGGCGGGAGCAACACTCACTCAATGTAAGGAGATATATTATTACTCGAACTTAAACCTCAATGTACTGGAAAATTTGTTACTTAACAATTCCAACGAGCCTCAACACACAAACTGTATTTCAACCCACTTGGATTTCCCAGGCTGTAATAAGAAGATATGACAGAACTCTTGGACTTGAAATCTCCTTGTTGTCTTCAAAATGAAACAGACTTATAAATTGAAATTAGTCTTTAAGGCATGTTCCCTCTGTCACTCCACCCCCCTTTCCTCTCTATAACCATTACTATATTATTCATAAATATATATAATTTTATTATTCTATAACAGACGTTTTGGAAAAACGTCTGTTATAGAATAAGAACATGTGTGTTGCAACAGGGATTTGCATTCCGAAGCATGCCTCATTCTGGCAAAACCATTTTATGATGAAAGCAAAAATAATAATTAGCAATTATGTCATTTCACTACTGTTGTAATTAACATTTTAGTTGTTCTCAACAACAGTTCAAGAATGTATTGCCACAAGTACTATCAATAGCATTTTCTATTCTGTATTATATTCTCTCATCTATATATTTATAGCTGCACTTTTAAAATCTTACATTTACCTCTTTTACTTTAGAGCATACAACCAAATTACTTTCTCACTAATTATTCTTACAGTATTAATATGTGTGCCTATGTCATAAAGACAGATGTTTAGAATACTTTGAACTGCACCAAAATAACAGGTTGAATTTACCTTCTGCGCTGGTTGTACAGGAAACTGGGTCACTAGTCGATCGGACAATATTGGCAATCCTATATCTCCTGGAATGATTCTGCTGCATAGTCTTTTCCATCTGCCTCGTACGTTGTCCATGATTTGCAGTAAGAACACTGGGTGATGGAAGACACTGCCCGGATGGCTGAGTAAACACTCCACAGCACATTTTTATTGGTTTCAGAGATTGAGATACTTTTCTTTCTTTTACTGAATAATGTGATTCTCTTTCTGATGTGCTGAAATTCTCAGTGGATGAGTTTAATGACCTTGACTGTGTGGTGTTCTCACAATGCTGCCACTGAGATCTTTCAGTGGATGTTCTGCTCCCTTCATCATCAGGTGATGCCTGTGAATTGGATAGATGAACCCCTCCACGGAAGCTGTGTTCTAGACTGGTGCAACTACTTCCAGTGGCAGCTGTATGAATGGTACTGTAAGGGCTAAAATCTGCAGAACGTAAAGAGCTTTGAACTTCAAGGGAGCAAAGATCCTCTGATGAACAACTGTGTACAGGGATTTCAGCCATGTCGGAAACTATCATTGAGGTGCTATCTACAGACACTGCAAAGTATGGAAAGACACATTAATAATATAAATATACTGCTTCACATAAGACAAACAATAAGGATTTTTGATGACTTTACCCCCAGTAGGAACATATTGACAAATAATAAGATTTACATAACCCTAAGAATAAGGTTGCGGTTTCGTATTTGTGTAACAATACTGACAAGAGGGACACTGAAAATGAATACCGTCATACCCTGGGTGCTGAAGCCTGCTGTAGTATTCCTGTCATCCAGACTGGATTCTGTCACCTGCTGGTCTACACTCGTCCCCTGTGAAAACATAGACATCATGAAGAATTTTAGCTATACAGGTCACTGTATACCTAACAGTAAATGTAATTAACCATTATGAATTGTTAATTAGACATTTTACTGATCATACTTATGACTTCCTCAGTGTATCAGGAATATTCTCCAATAATCAGGGGCAGTGCTCTAATGAGGCAATATAAAAAATATTGCTTAGGGCAGCACCCTTGTGAAAATTCAAGGGCAGATGTACATTGGAGAGGAGGAAAAAAGTGTTCTTGAATGCTTCTGCTCCCCCGTCGTGACATTGCGATGCAATGATGCAAGGGGGGTGTTGATGGGGCACAGATCGAGTGGTCCTGACTACTGGCTCTCCCAGCGCCAGTGAAGTAGTAAGTTCCATCTAGAGCAGCAGCATATTTATTACTTTCTAAGTCACTGTGTGGGGGCACAAATATTACCAGTCTCTGTTTGGCACAAATATTATCAATCTCTGTTTAGAACATACATTACTTCTCTCTGTGTGGTCATATACAAGTCCCGGGCACACTGGATTCATATATGTGAATTAATTTTCAATGTTTCAACGACATGTAGGTCATCTTCGTCAGGATAACAATAAAAGTGTAATAGTGCTCAAATTTATACATTATCATGTGATACAAACCACACCCCCACACAAACCAGTGCATTAAAGTGCCAACATTGCATGTATCTCTTTTTTTTAAAAAAACAATCAAGTGTACAAAAGTCAAATTATTCATTCATTTCTCTTTATAACAATCAATAATTAATATGTACAATTCATATTTTAAGTGCAATGTGTAATAAATATTCAATAATAAAAATATATAATATAAAATTCTTTATCAAATATAACAAATGGAACTCCTACTACCACTATATCTAATCGTCTAACCAAGGTATTGTTGTCATCTAATCTGTAACTTTTTAAGGGAAGCATTAAAAGGTATTCAAAGGCAGGCATTTAAAAGGACCATTACAAGAAAGATTTAAAGGAGAACGGGGTGTTGAGGCCTTTAGGGGTTGTTGTATTAAGTCTATATATCCACTCTGCTTCTTTGCAGAGTAGATAGTTTCCTCTATCTCCCCCTCTATGTTTTTTTAAAAGGGGTTATCATTTTTCCTACATAATACAGTGAGCATGGACACTTTATGATGTAAATACAATAGTCTGTTACAATCATATTTCCCTTTAATTTTAATTTTCTGACCACTATGCGGATACTGTTTGTGTGGCATATATGTCAACCCCCTGCTTAATAGCAGCTTGAAACTTTACGCTTACTGAATTGGGACATACAACCAGGCTCCTGATGCACTCTGGCGATTCCATAACTGATTATAGCATCCCAGGTAAGGTAGGGATTGACTTTAAGAAATGCTGCATTTCCCCCCTTGTTTAATGAACTATAGAGAGCATCTTCTGAACTCCTCAGCATTTACTGCTATAACATATTACAGAAGTGATGTACAAATAAAGATTTACCATTTATCTAACACACTGCATCCCTTTTTTCTAACAGCAAATTATTGTAATATAACCAGGATTTTTATTAAGTAGCTACACCAAGTGGAATACAGTATGTCGGCATGATTTTTCTGTATTTTCTGTACAAGGTTTAGATGCACAGTAGATTAACTGTGTCCATCTCGAGCCCTCAGGGGCACATAAAGGCAGATGCATTCAGAAATCAGAACGCAGATAAATAAGGCACAAGCACAGCAGGCTGTTGTACAAGCTGCTAATGGTACTCAACAGGATTCCGTTTTTATTTTCAGAAGCTTATGTGCTGTCAAAATCATTTCTTGTATTTTACTGTTGTAATATAACCTCCTTATGTACTGAGGCACAAATGTTTAATGTAAAAGACGAGCAGATGTACAAACAAGAGAAAGCCAAGCACTTTCTTCCTGCCAGATAATAAAATAATTCCTTCATTGCTGGTCATTTTGCTCTATTGCTGCTGGTAGGTAGACACAGGGACACATACAGCTGGGTATATGATACCAATCTGTACTTTGTAGTAATCTCCTGGAAAATCCTTAAAGCTTTCAGAGAATTTCTTAATATTTCTCTAGCCGACTTGGAGTCAATGTTTTAAATTGGCTTTAAAAAAAAAAAGTTCTGCTGGCAACACATTACCATGCAACCAAAAATGTTCGAAGAACAAATTTCTAAATGATTAAAGGGCATATCCACCCCCAAAACTATAATTCCCCCCCTCACTACTGGCCCCAATGTGTAGTGCATAAAAATCCTTACCTTACATCCCAGCTCCAAGTGGTTCTCCAGTAATCCCCCCAAAATTCCAAAAAAGTGGCCACCAGGAGGAGAGCAGAGTCCATATAGGACTTTGCCTCCTGTCTCCCCTCCAAGAGAATTTTGCCATGTGCAGTGCAGCCATCTCCCCCTCCCTCTCCCTCCCTCTCTGGTCTCCCTCCCCCTAGCGTAAATCCCTTTATGTATATAATAGTAAATGTGCCCCCATTTATAATCATATAAATTGATCTGGCCTGCGTCCCATGCGAGGCGAAGCTAAAAATAGGATTATACAGGAGGTGGAAGACAGAAACCTTCAAGCATTAAAGGGTATGGAAGGGTGCTAGAACAAGAAAAAAAACACTTTAGATTTAAAGCCATAGCTATCCAAAAACATTAAGTTGTATTTACAGTGCACATACCCTTTAAAGTATGTATTATTTTTCAACTATTGCAATCCCAGAGGTT
This sequence comes from Hymenochirus boettgeri, assembly GCA_019447015.1. Classification (NCBI taxonomy): domain Eukaryota; kingdom Metazoa; phylum Chordata; class Amphibia; order Anura; family Pipidae; genus Hymenochirus; species Hymenochirus boettgeri. The sequence continues at coordinate 181,233,138 of CM033471.1, forward strand.
AAGAACGAGTGATTCAGTCCCTCACTCTTGGTACTTTAATGGGGGATGGGAGTATGGGCACCAGATAATGTCCCAATAGGCATTGTACATTTACAAAGATACAACAAGCTGTATCACACCTCTCATTTTGCTGTAAATGATTAATTTAATTAACATGTAGGTAAAAGGGGTCAGTTACCGTAAACCATCTCTTTGTGTTGGTGGAACCCTATTGCCCCGAGGTGATAGCGGCTCTATGTGCATGGTGAATCATTAATGCCAGCTATTTGCTGGTGTTAAAGATTTCATCCTAAATACACACTATTGGCTAGGTACATTAGTGGCAACAGTTGGGCAACCAAATTTTTGCGCACAGCTGCAACCAACATAATTTGTGTCTTAAAGCAGTGTAAACCCTTGGTACATTTTTGATGTATTCAGTTTTATCCACTGGATTTAAAGTTTAGTTCTTGAAGACATTTCACTAGTCACCCGACTGGCTTTCTCAATTCAATTCCATTCTGAATTGAGAAAGCCAGTCGGATGACTAGCAAAACGTCTTCAAGAACTAAACTTTAAGTTCAGTAGATAAAACTAAATACAACAGATACACCATGACCTGGATGAATGAGAACCTTCACAATCACCTTGGTACATTGGTTAATGCGGCTTTAAGACACAAATATCTGATTGTATTTTTTAAGGCCTTATTGGGCGCTTCCGGATTGGTGCAGAATAAAGACAATGAATACTGGGGCCAGATAGGTGCACATGCTCAAAAAGGCTGTTTGTAGACTACATGGACCGTACTATATTTTGCTGGCAACAACATAGAAATGGATTCCTGAGGAGGAATGCTTTCACATTAAGGGTCAAAAAATATTAAGTTTAATTTATTTTATTAAAGTAAATGCTTGTAATTCAATTTAATCTAAGAATTAAGAAAGGTTAGTAAGAAAGCTAATATAATGTATGGATTAGTAATCATCAAAGTTTAGTGTGAGTATAGGAATGTATAGTAATTAAGTTGGCATGTTATTCTATACTGGTGTTATAAATGAATTGGTTCCCCTCCTCCAACCACACGATAAGGTAACATGGTTACCAATTAAAACCTTCATTGTTAATCATTATCTTGGCTTAAAAGTAGACAAAAGTCAAATACTCAGGTTCAAGATTTTTAATGCAAAACCCAATATTGCATTTTAATTTAAGTATTTTTGCTATTTTCTTTTGGTGGCATGTTACCTTCTGAAAAGTACACTGTCCTCCAACAATAAATATTCCCATTAATATCCCATAAAAAACTGGAAATTTAAACATACAATTAAAGGCAAAGTTTCTACTTAATTTGCTGTACAGTTTGTTAATTGTTCCATCTAATAAACTTACCTTAGATGTTATTTTTAAACAAAACCTGTATGGATCAACAGGAAGGCTAGCGAAATACTAGAATAAAAACAAATAATTGGTACATAAAGGTAAATGAAAACCCCCTCCACATTAAAGTACATGCCTTTCTTTCAGCCTGTCCGAGTGCAGGAATCCACTCCCTTCCCATGCTGGTGGCCAGCCATTGATGAGGCATGTTCTGGAAATAATGCCTACTGTAGGCCGACCAGAGAGAATGCAGATACTAATATTTGCATGCCACTCCTACACTGACTATGCCTATGCAATGTAATCTTTCCAATATGTGGCAACCTTTCAGTTTGATAGCTTATCTGATCTTTTTTCAACGTGATGAAAACCCTGATCCCAGTACTCCCAAAACCTTGTGTATCCAGCATTAACTTACAAGAATAGCTCATCTTAATCCATTAAAATGGGGTTTATCTTCAATTTATTTGATGACTTAAGGCAAGTTGTTTCAATCTAATGGTTTTCACGGTTTGTATTCAATATAAGTTCAATTGATTTGTAACAAGAGGTTTTGCTACATGTTTTCTTCACTGAAGATCATGTATGGCTTCACACAAAAAAACAAAAAAAGCATTCTAATACTTTTGCCATTTTTCATTGACAAAAGTAGTGCAGGTTGTTCAGGAGTAAAAAGGTATCAAAGCCCTGTTATGTTTAGAAGAACTGTATCAGCTTTTTATGTAGCAAAGTGGTAAATACATCAATTTACCACTTCACTAATCATGGTGCGCCTATGATTAAGAGCGGAAGACGTTCGAAACACGTCATGCGGAGCCTGCAATTCTAAATAAAGAAGCTCTTTTAATTGATCCTGGTGTGTAGCCATTCCAGCTTGCATCCAATTCTTTGTGTCTACTTATCTCAGTATTAACCCAAGTGAAGGGTCCGGGGCTGGAGGCACCTTGACCACCCAACTAACCAGGTGAGTGTTTTTATAGTGCAGTATATAACCACACAGCTACAGATGTAACAGTTTCATCAATCGAGCACAGGGCCACCACATCATACAAGTATGTGTATTATGCATATTTATGGATTTTGCCACTTAAAAAGGTTGTACGTAGGAGAAGGGTTTGAGTTGCCGCTACCTGGTAAATATTAGAAAACCAATACCAGTGTAGAGTGGAATCCAATTATAAACCACAATCTAGAAAAGCAGATCTATTTATTTATAGATAAGTTATAGTATTTTAGTATCTTTTCCATAGAAATAATTCTTCAGTGGTTCATCACGTAGAGACACTAGTGCTGTGGTTTTTTTCTTACCACTGCAGATTCACTTAGAGTCAGCAAGCAACACTACAATGTATTGTAGTCTATTGTAATCCTATTTTTACTGATAACAATAATGTCTATGCTTTGGCGGTCCTGCTAGAATTTAAGGCTAGATTCAAAGACTAAGAAAGACTATTGGGTACTAGAATAAAAACAGCAATGAGATCCTTCATGGCTACTGCCTGAAAGTTTCCCTTTTTGCCTCCCACTAATTTTATATTTCTGATCTCTGCTAAGCTTTTTATTCCTGCCAAGAGCAAGCTCTACTACAAACAGCATGGAAGGCAGGCTTCATCACCTGGAAGAAAAATGTAACAGACAGACTGTTCTCTATTTCTTTCCCCTAGGGTTTTGCGATATGCAATCCTTTTCTACCTTTGCTATTGTATTAAAGGGAGATGGAAGGGAAGGCGTCTTGGTCTATCTTAGTTACTAGTATCATATCATTATTTAACATTAGAAATCCTTTTTAAAAAAAATTTAAATAAAAACTACCCAAATTTGTAATATTGGTCTCTTTGGAATTCAACCCCAGATATTTCTGATATAATACACATAAAAGATTTAAGGTTGAGATGGAATTTCAAAATATCCTTCTAGAAAAAGAAAGGAATTTCTGCACCGTAAGCAAACCTGTGCCGCTGGGTTCATTTAACGCGCATTAATCATTTGCACCTGGTTGCACTGCTTTCAATGACACCTCTCTATTTTGGTGGAGTTTTGTTACAATATAAGAAATATGTAATGCTTTGATTTTTTTTTTTTAGGGACTTTTCCTCCAAGGTTTAATTTTTATACAAAAATTACATCTGCCTTATATTTCTATTATATAAATGATTGTTGCAAAATAGTACACTGAACCCAGGGCCGCTCCTACCATGGGACTGCTACAAAGGCGGCAGTCTGTAAGGTGTGTTCTTTTCCCTGTTTTGCGCTGTGCTTAGTAGTAGCTTACTTTGGCTGGCGGCTAGAGGATGAGGAAGAAGCTGCAGTGGAGTTTTATGATTCTCCCTGGCTGATTGGTCCCATTGAGCACTGGTCCATAATCGACGTAACACATGCCTGCGTGTAAGTGTTATGTTACTTAAGCAACTAGTGCTCACTATGACCAATCATTGAGCTCTGGTCACGTAAGTGACATTACACTTACCCCTGCGCATTAGTGTTACGTCACTTATGGGACCAACCAGCCGGGGAGACACAAATGAGCCCACTGCAGCTTCTTCCTCATTCTCTGGCCGTCAGCCAAGGTAAAGTGCTGCGACCTGTTGGGGGAATCCCTATCTGACTTGTGAGAGAAAGAAGGTGTGTCTGTCCGTGTCTGTGTGCCTCTGTATCTTTTTATGTGTCTGTGTCTCTATCTGTGTGTCTGTTTGGTTGTCTGTCTATGTGTGTGTCTGTGTATCTGTCTGTATGTCTGTCTGCCTGTTTCTGTGCATCTGTATGTGTCTGTATGTGCCTGTCTATGTGTATCTGTCGATGTGTCTGAGTATCTGTCTGTGTATGCACATGCAGGGCCCATCTTTGTGCGCAGGGCCCATCTTTGTGTGGGTGCAGGGCCCACCTTTGTGCGTAGGGCCCATCTTTGTGTGGGTGCAGGGCCCACCTTTGTGCATAGGGCCCATCTTTGTGTGGGTGCAGGGCCCACCTTTGTGCGCAGGGCCCATCTTTGTTTGGGTGCAGTGGGCCCCTCTTTGTATGCAGGCCCATTTGTCCATTTGTGTGTTTAGCCCACATACACTTGATGCCCTCATTGCTAAACCAAAGAGAAGATGGATTAAACTTAATATTTTTAACAGTTGCATTGAAAGTTTGTCTACGATAGTTTTTTTTGTTTGTTAGTTCGCATCTCTCTGTTTCTCCTTTGTCTTGTTTCATGGTTTGGCTTTGCTAAAAAGTTTGAAAGTCCAAAAAGCGACCCATTAAAGTCAATGGGGGGTAAATAGTTCGGAAATGCAATGAATTTTCTGAAATATTGCAGTATAACTTATCTTACAGGCCCCTGGAACCTGGGAGATGGTCTGGGGACACGTCCGTGCACGGGGAACAGCATAAACCGGACGTAGCGCACATGCGTGCTACTTTCACGTGCCGGTTTCCGAGTGCCACTTTCGGTAATCCTCAAACGTTCGGCAAAACGTTCGGCTTCTGAAAATCCCTGAACGGCCAGAGATTTCGGAAATTGGGCGTTCCGCAGCTCAAAACCTGGACCCCCTCCTAGGTCCTTACAAGACCTTTGTGGCCCTGACAAGGGCCCTTGGTCCGATCCCTCCAAAGATTTGCCATGTGCAGTGAGCCATCTCCCCCCCTCTCTCCCTCTGCTGGTCTCCCCCCCCACGTGAAATCCCTTTAATAAATAGAATTGCTTCCCCCCCATTTATAACATATAAAGATCTGGCCTGCGTCCCATGCGAGGCGAAGCTAAAATAGGATATACAGGAGGTGGAAGACAGAAACCTTCAAGCATTAAAGGGTATGGAAGGGTGCTAGAACAAGAAAAAAAACACTTAGATTTAGCCATAGCTATCCAAAAACATTAAGTTTATTTACAGTGCACTACCCTTTAAATTATGTATTATTTTTCAACTATTGCAATCCCAGAGTTGAAGACAGTGATTCAGTCCCTCACCTGGTACTTAATGGGGGATGGGAGTATGGGCACCAGATATGTCCCAATAGGCATTGTCATTTACAAGATACAACAAGCGTATCACACCTCTCATTTTGCTGTAAATGATTATTTATTAACATGGTAGGTAAAAGGGGTCAGTTACCGTAAACCATCTCTTTGTTGGTGGAACCCTATTGCCCCGAGTGATAGCGGCTCTATGTGCATGGTGAATCATTAATGCCACTATTTGCTGGTTTAAAGATTTCATCCTAATACACACTATTGCTAGGTACATTAGTGGCAACGTTGGGCACCAAATTTTTGCGCACAGCTGCAACCAACATAATTTGTGTCTTAAAGCAGTAAACCCTTGGTACTTTTTTGATGTATTCAGTTTTATTCCACTGGATTTAAAGTTTAGTTCTTGAAGACATTTCACTAGTCACCCGACTGCTTTCTCAATTCAATTCCATTCTGAATTGAGAAAGCCAGTCGAGTGACTACAAAACGTCTTCGAACTAAACTTTAAGTTCAGTAGATAAACTAAATACAACAGATACACCATGACCTGGATGAATGAGAACCTTCACAATCACCTTGGTACATTGGTTAATGCGGCTTTAAGACCAAATATCGGATTGTATTTTTAGGCCTTATTGGCGCTTCCGGATTGTGGCAGAATAAAGACAATGAATACTGGGGCCAGATAGGTGCACATGCTCAAAAAGCTGTTTGTAGACTACATGGACCGTACTATATTTTGCTGGCAACAACATAAAATGGATTCCTGAGAGGAATGCTTTCACATTAAGGGTCAAAAAATATTAAGTTTAATTTATTTTATTAAAGTAAATGCTTGTAATTCAATTTAATCTAAGAATTAGAAAGGTTAGTAAGAAAGCTAATATAATGTATGGATTAGTAATCATCAAGTTTAGTGTGAGTATAGGAATGTATAGTTAATTAAGTTGGCATGTTATTCTATACTGGTGTTATAATGATTGGTTCCCCTCCTCCAACCACACGATAAGGTAACATGGTTACCAATTAAAACCTTCATTGTTAATCATTATCTTGGCTTAAAAGTAGACAAAAGTCAAATACTCAGGTTCAAGATTTTTAATGCAAAACCCAATATTGCATTTTAATTTAAGTATTTTTGCTATTTTCTTTGGTGGCATGTTACCTTCTGAAAAGTACACTGTCCTCCAACAATAAATATTCCCATTAATATCCCATAAAAAACTGGAAATTTAAACATACAATAAAAGGCAAAGTTTCTACTTAATTTGCTGTACAGTTTGTTAATTGTTCCATCTAATAACTTACCTTAGATGTTATTTTTAAACAAAACCTGTATGTGATCAACAGGAAGGCTAGCGAAATACTAGAATAAAAACAAATAATTGGTACATAAAGGTAAATGAAAACCCCCTCCACATTAAAGTACATGCCTTCTTTCTTCAGCCTGTCCGAGTGCAGGAATCCACTCCCTTCCCATGCTGGTGGCCAGCCATTGATGAGGCATGTTCTGGAAATAATGCCTACTGTAGGCCGACCAGAGAGAATGCAGATACTAATATTTGCATGCCACTCCTACACTGACTATGCCTATGCAATGTAATCTTCCAATATGTGGCAACCTTTCAGTTTGATATCTATCTGATCTTTTTTCAACGTGATGAAAACCCTGATCCCAGTACTCCCCACCTTGTGTATCCAGCATTAACTTACAAGAATAGCTCATCTTAATCCATTAAAATGGGGTTTATCTTCAATTTATTTGATGACTTAAGGCAAGTTGTTTCAATCTAATGGTTTTCACGGTTTGTATTCAATATAAGTTCAATTGATTTGTAACAAGAGGTTTGCTACATGTTTTCTTCACTGAGATCATGTATGGCTTCACACAAAAAAACAAAAAAAGCATTCTAATACTTTTGCCATTTTTCATTGACAAATAGGTGCAGGTTGTTCAGGAGTAAAAGGTATCAAAGCCCTGTTATGTTTAGAAGAACTGTATCAGCTTTTTATGTAGCAAAGTGGTAAATACATCAATTTACCACTTCCATAATCATGGTGCGCCTATGATTAAGAGCGGAAGACGTTCGAAACACGTCATGCGGAGCCTGCAATTCTAAATAAAGAGCTCTTTTAATGACCTGGTGTGTAGCCATTCCAGCTTGCATCCAATTCTTTGTGTCTACTTATCTCAGTATTAACCCAAGTGAAGGGTCCGGGGCTGGAGGCACCTTGACCACCCAACTAACCAGGTGAGTGTTTTTATAGTGCAGTAATAACCACACAGCTACAGATGTAACAGTTTCATCAATCGAGCACAGGGCCACCACATCATACAAGTATGTGTATTATGCATATTTATGGATTTTGCCACTTAAAAAGGTGTACGTAGGAGAAGGGTTTGAGTTGCCGCTACCTGGTAAATATTAGAAAACCAATACCAGTGTAGATGGAATCCAATTATAAACCCCAATCTAGAAAGCAGATCTATTTATTTATAGATAAGTTATAGTATTTTAGTATCTTTTCCATAGAAATAATTCTTCAGTGGTTCATCACGTAGAGACACTAGTGCTGTGGTTTTTTTCTTACCACTGCAGATTCACTTAGAGTCAGCACAAGCAACACTACATGTATTGTAGTCTATTGTAATCCTATTTTTACTGATAACAATAATGTCTATGCTTTGGCGGTCCTGCTAGAATTTAAGCTAATTCAAAGACTAAGAAAGACTATTGGGTACTAGAATAAAACAGCAATGAGATCCTTCATGGCTACTGCCTGAAAGTTTCCCTTTTTGCCTCCCACTAATTTTATATTTCTGATCTCTGCTAAGCTTTTTATTCCTGCCAAGAAGCAAGCTCTACTACAAACAGCATGGAAGGCAGGCTTCATCACCTGGAAGAAAAATGTAACAGACAGACTGTTCTCTATTTCTTTCCCCTAGGGTTTTGCGATATGCAATCCTTTTCTACCTTTGCTATTGTATTAAAGGGAGATGGAAGGGAAGGCGTCTTGGTCTATCTTAGTTACTAGTATCATTATTATTTAACATTAGAAATCCTTTTTAAAAAAAATTTAAATAAAAACTAACCCAAATTTGTAATATTGGTCTCTTTGGAATTCAACCCCAGATATTTCTGATATAATACACATAAAAGATTTAAGGTTGAGATGGAATTTCAAAATATCCTTCTAGAAAAAGAAAGGAATTTCTGCACCGTAAGCAAACCTGTGCCGCTGGGTTCATTTAACGCGCATTAATCATTTGCACCTGGTTGCACTGCTTTCAATGACACCTCTCTATTTTGTGGAGTTTTTGTTACAATATAGAAATATGTAATGCTTTGATTTTTTTTTTTTAGGACTTTTCCTCCAAGTTTAATTTTTATACAAAAATTACATCTGCCTTATATTCTATTATATAAATGATTGTTGCAAAATAGTACACTGAACCCAGGGCCGCTCCTACCATGGGACTGCTACAAAGGCGGCAGTCTGTAAGGTGTGTTCTTTTCCCTGTTTTGCGCTGTGCTTAGTAGTAGCTTACTTTGGCTGGCGGCTAGAGGTGAGGAAGAAGCTGCAGTGGAGTTTTATGATTCTCCCTGGCTGATTGGTCCCATTGAGCACTGGTCCATAATCGACGTAACACATGCCTGCGTTATAGTGTTATGTTACTTAAGCAACTTTGCTCACTATGACCAATCATTGAGCTCTGGTCACGTAAGTGACATTACACTTACCCCTGCGCATTAGTGTTACGTCACTTATGGGACCAACCAGCCGGGGAGACACAAATAGCCCACTGCAGCTTCTTCCTCATTCTCGGCCGTCAGCCAAGGTAAAGTGCTGCGACCTGTTGGGGGAATCCCTATCTGACTTGTGAGAGAAAGAAGGTGTGTCTGTCCGTGTCTGTGTGCCTCTGTATCTTTTTATGTGTCTGTGTCTCTATCTGTGTGTCTGTTTGGTTGTCTGTCTATGTGTGTGTCTGTGTTCTGTCTGTATGTCTGTCTGCCTGTTTCTGTGCATCTGTAGGTGTCTTGTATGTGCCTGTCTATGTGTACTATGTGTATCTGTCGATGTGTCTGAGTATCTGTCTGTGTATGCACATACAGATGCACTCTTTGTGCGCAGGGCCCATCTTTGTGTGGGTGCAGGGCCCATCTTTGTATGCAGGCCCATTTGTCCATTTGTGTGTTAGCCCACAGTACAACTTGATGCCCTCTTGCTAAACAAAAAGAGAAGATGGATTATAACTTAATATTTTTAACAGTTGCATTGAAAAAGTTATGTAAAATAGTAAGATTATTTTTAATTGTTTAGAATTAAGTTCGATCAATCTCTGTTTCTACTTTAGTCTTGTTTCATGGTATTAAAAGGCTTTGAACTAAAAAAGTTTGAAAGTCCAAAAACGGACCCATTAAAGTCAATGGGGGGTAAATAGTTCGGAAAGTGCGAATGAATTTTCTGAAATATTGCAGTATAAACTTATCTTACAGGCCCCTGGAACCTGGGAGATGGTCTGGGGAACACGTCCGTGCACGGGGAACAGCATAAAACCGGACGTAGCGCACATGCGTGCTACTTTTCACGTGCCGGTTTCCGAGTGCCACTTTCGGTAATCCTCAAACGTTCGGCAAAACGTTTCGGCTTCTGAAAATCCCTGAATGGCCAGTAGGGGGTCCTGCAGTTCAAACCGGGACCCCCATCCCTGGCACTTATAAGTGCCCTTGTGGCCCTAACAAGGGCCCTCTGAGGTTTAAGTGTCCCACCTCTCGAACCGGGACCCCACTCCTCACCCTATCCGGGCCCTTGCGGCACTAAGAATTGCCCTTTGGGGCTTAAGGGATCCCGCAGCCACCAGCGCCAGAGGTACCCCTGACGGCCGCAGGGGTACTTCCCAGGGTCTGTGGCCTCAGCGTAGCTGGTGTCACTAGATGGAAGACAAAAGACGCCGCCCAAGGGCTCTTCTACGAGCAAGGGCCAGGGAGGGGGGTTCGAGCTGCGGGACCCCTTATGCCCCAAAGGGCCCTTGTCAGGGCCACAATGGTCCCGCAGTTTCGAGCTGCGGGACCCCCGAACTTCCAGCCGCGGGATTGTCGGCGGGATTGTCGGCCAATCTGCGAGCGGCAGGTTTTTTTTCTCCGATCGGGGATTCTCAGAAACAGGCGTTCGAGGCCTGCCGAACGGTTGAAAATCCTTGTACATTCGAGAATTCTCGAATGTTCAAGGATTTTCGAAAATAGTCCCGCGAGTCTGGAAAATCTAACTAGTTCAAATAGTTCGAGTCCATCCCTACTCTCCAACTATATATTCTCCTCAAAACATCAGTAGATAAGGAGACAACCAAACAGCTGACACAATATTTTCAGGCAGAACATTCCACAAACCTTACTGCCCTAACAGTGAAGAACTTTTCAGTTACTGAGAAAATTGATTGAAGCTACAGGCCCAGGAAAATAGGACAGAACCTTGAATTTACTACACAAAGCTAATACTATAACCGTCTCTCAGGTATTATCTCATGGCTTCTCAAGTCTTAAAAACAACAACACATTATTTGTTTTGTTTTAATAAGAGTAAGGGGAAAATAATATTACTTACATTACTGAAAAAAAATTGTGAAGAAACCTTATCTTGCTTTTTAAAGATAAAATGAATGTGGCTAAACCAACTGTGTTTATCTATACTTTTTATTACAGACATAAATGAATTACAGAAAAAATATTATTTTAAACATTTTGCTAGTAATAGAATAAAGTCTGATTTCTTATTGCCTCTGTTTTATGTACATTGCATTGTTGCTGGAAATGTATGCAATGTGAATGTGCTACAGTACATAGGGAACTTGTCATAAAGATGGATACGATTTCATGCTAGATTTCTCTGGTGGGATTCTAAGGTTTAAAAAGATAATGGACAAGAGTTGAAATGTTTGTATGCTGAGAGAATTGGAAGGCGACACACAAGATACTGAAATAGTCAACTTGTCATTCTTATTTCTTCTAGAAGATAACACTTCACACTTGGGGAAACCTATTTATGCAATCTCCTTCCGGAGTCAGCTTTTGTAAGAAACTGCAAAGCTTTTCCTATGGAGGAGGCTCTGAGTTATATTTACAATTGTCAGGATAGAGAGACACATCACATAAACCAATGAAGAAAGAATTCAGGGACCATGGGGGCTATTTACAAAGATGAAAATCTATACAGAGTGAAAATGATTAGATATTTTAAATTAATAAACCAAAATGTCATTGTTGTCAAACTTATCAATGTTAAAAGAAATCAATTCAACTTAAGCACAGTACTGCAATAAATAAAATAAATGCATTTCAAATGATCAGTGACAAAACTATTACAAGAAAGAAAGAAAGAAATATTAATTAAAACTTGGATGACCGATATCTAAATTGCTGAGAAAAAGGCTCAAGTTTTCTATTACAGAAGAAATATAAATTAGAACAAAAATAAAAGATTAATTAAATAAATAAAAAAAACACCATATAAAACAATATACAATTACAGTATACATCTATAAAATATAACAACGGTTTTATTCATATAACTGGTATTTCTTTCCCAAACATAAATGTTTAGACTTTGTATTTTTTTAATATAATAAATTAATATATAAAAAAAAAAAATACAGATTTAAAATCACAAACTCTAGACCTACAGCTTTTTTATTTCTGCCTTTGTATATTAATACCTTATTTACTGTATTATCATTTGGTAAGTACGAAGAGCAGTTATTCTAGGGTTACAGTAGTCCTGATGTGACCGAATGAGAACATGCATCATGTTAGCTGGTTGTGAGGGGAAGTTATAGAATTTACCAACATTTTTGATGTGGTGAGAGATGGTGAGAGAGTCAACATTTACCTCTATGCAGTGCACAGACTGAACAGAAATAATAATTTAATTCCTTTTAGTTTAAATGACATGCAGTAGAGAATGTCAAGGAGAAAAGTTTGAGATAGGGGTTTGGACGTCAGAAGTATGGGGGGTCAGTATGGGGGTGGACAATTAGATTTGGGAATTATCTGCATAAAGATGATATTTAAAGTCAAACAAGCCTATAACATAGACCAAAGAAACAATGAGAACACCAAGGGTACACAAACCGAGCCTTATGACATCCCCACACTAGGAGAAACTAGATAGGATTTGTAACCATTAGAGTCAGATAAGAATCAGACCAAAAGCCTGGATGCAACTCTATCACTGGAGTGAACACGGTACTTTCTCCACATATGCTTGCATGAAGTAAGTTTGGGAGAGATGAGAATTTGAGACATTGCAGGGGACTTAAGAATTCATAGTTGATTTAAGTAGTAAGTGAATCAAGGTTAGAACAGAGTAGGACAAAAGTAGAGAAGGGGAGAGAGATTCTATATTTACATTACTGGATTTTTTACATTCTTTACATCGAGTAAGGCAGAGAGACCACATCCTGCTTAATCACCTGACATCCTGCCTTATGACATTATTCTGCCTGCAGTGCTTTGGGTCCTAATGTCAACCAGTGACCTAGGGGCCCATACACACAACAATCCCGGCATTGTATGATTGGTATAGTTAGAAAAATATTGGACTACTCCTCGGACAATTCATTAACAGCTTACTAAAGTATTTGTGAATGGATAATCCATTCACAAATACATGTTTTCTAAGAAAAAAAAGGTATCATTAATAATATTTCATATATCATATCAGTGTTAATCACCTAAAAATTGATCTGTGCGATTTCATGGTGAATTGATTCTAATTTGTAAAAGGTCTATTTATCCATGCACAAAAAAGTGGTAGACATACTCCCCTATTAAAGCGACTTCTGTCATATTTCTGTTAATGTTATGCATTCGATCTATGGGTTACGTTTTGCCGTTCCAGCAGCTCTGAAAGTCAGCCAAGACTGAGCTTGTTTTTTTCATGGAATGTATGATAAAATGATTTGTATTCTTGTTATAATTTGACATGTTTGTATAATTTGACAAGTTTTTTTCGTTTTTAACATCTTAAACAAAGAAAAAAAATTGACTTTATTGGTAATTAGAAATGGACTAGAACTCGAACTCGAGTTCGAGGCTGAACTATTCACGTTCGAACGGACTTGGACTTCTCGAACTATCCGGGACCCAGATTTCTCGGGGTTTCAATATTTTCCGGACTTTCGATATTTTTCGAATGTTCGAACGTTCGAGGCGCGCAAATATGCAAGTAAAATTTCTATTATACCAATACATGAGTAAATATCGAATAAACAAATATGCGGGTAAAATGTCTATTATACCAATACGCGAGTAAATATCGAATTAACGAATATGCGAGTAAAATGTCTATTATACGTGTAGCCCACCCTTGGGTGTGGCTCAAGATTATTAGTTGCAGGTATACTGTGTTGCCCCAGTGACACCCCTATGATCCCAGTTAATAGACACCAGCACAAAGATAGCAACCAAAAGGTCCAGATTTAATTTTCTGAACCTGGCAGAAAAATATAATACAATGACAGCAACAATGAACAATTATGCAAACTTACTATACATTTCTTAATATTCACGTTACAGTTTATTTGTGTACAACCTATTTTTGTAAAATATATTAACTGCAAGTATTTTACCTGTTGAGTTGAGAGCACAGTTCTGATGGAATAGTAGAAGTTATCTGTCACTCTTATATTCCAAATGAGCAGAGTGGTTAACTGTTGCAGATAAACTTTAATATAATCCTGCAGTCTGTAATTTATCCTTAGCAGGGTTTAAACTTGCTTTGTTAAGTTCCCTGTTAGTAGTGATAGAAATAGTATCTCCCTTGGATGTCCCACTGCAAGCCAGTATAGACAGGGTACTTTAATCAGAGGAATAACTGGTTGATTACACAAGGGTTTCCTCTGGTAAGGGTGCACAGTCTGACAGTCAGATTGATCACTGATGGGTGATCACCTTGAACTAGTGGCCTGTTCCCCACACAAATCCAAAGTCACCTTACTGATATTCAAAGGACACCAGGCTCCAGATCCACAGCATGCACTACAGGTGAAGTTCTGCAAGCACCTCATCCAGTTCATATAGATCAAGGCCTGTACAAAAGCCTCTGCAACATGTGGCAGCTCTCCTCCTGAACAGTACCAAACTGGAATGTCCTCCTTTTCCTGTCTTGCCTGAGATTACTCCCTATTGGCTTTCTTCATAGACTTCCTGTTACAGAGCCTCTTGGGACATGTAGTTCATCAGGTAAAAACGAGTTTACCAGTTCCTTTCATACAATAAATGATGGGTAGGTGTGCACAGCTCAGGTACAGTTTATGCATTTAAATACTTTACTGACAGAATAAACAATATTGTGTATAAAGTGCTACCTCTCCCCCCACTGAACTCTTGAGCCCTCGCAAGACATAGCATAGCAGTAACAGTTTCAAATACATAGATATTATAAAATATACGTCATATACTAATTTTACACTTGGTAGGTACATTACACATATGAGCCTGGGTCAGGGTGTCACTAGGGTTTTGTTCTGTGACTAAAGAATTGTGGGTGACACGAACCAATCTATGGGATGCTAAAACAGTCTCTTCACTGCTTTTGCCCAACAAATTATAGGTCAATCTTTGAGGGGGTCTTATTTTCCTGGGCTCTCTCATGTTAACTAATTGCGTATCATTACAGTCTCTTACATTTTGGCTTGTTTCTGAAGAGATGGTTTCAATTTGTTTATCTGAACTAGAATCATTTATAGGTGGTGCAACAATAGGTTCCATCACTGTGGGAAGGAAAGGTTCATTCTCCAGTGGCTGTGAGAATAATTGTGAAGCCTCTAAAGTTTCTTCTAATAACTCTGTTGTATTGGAAACAAATTCAGGTGCATCGGCATTCAGGTCACTAGCAGTCTCGGGAATAGCTCCTTTTGATGCACAATCTGAAAAAATATAATCTAACCCCCAGTCATCCTCATTTTCGTCTTCACTTGGCTCATCAGGATCTATAGATTTAGGGGTTGAAGTAATTTGCCTTTGTAGTCTCCTGGACCTCCGTGGTTTAGAATGGCATTGACTCATTGGCTGTTTATGTCTGGTAGCCCATGACACTTCCCCTAAAGGCATGATGTGATTTCTGTGCCAGGTCTTTATAGGACCATCTCTCCCTTCTGGACGAAGTTGATATACTGGAAGGTTTGGTAGCTGGGAGCAAACTATATATAGTTGTGATCCCCACCTATCACTTAGCTTATGTTTTCCTGGGACTCCCAGGTTTCTCAAAGACCAAACACGATCTCCTGGCTGTAAATCATGAAGTTTCACTTTTTTATCATATCGAGATTTATTTGCAAATTTTTCTTCCCAGCTGCTCTTGACCATTGTGTAGGATTGCTGAAGCTTGTTTGCATCTCTCTACATAGCTTTGATGGGATTTGACTGGGGTATCATCAGCTGTGACCCCAAAAGCCAGATCAATTGGTAATCTAGCTTCACGTCCGAACATTAAGAAGTAGGGTGAATATCCAGTGGCATCATTCTTTGTGCTATTGTAGGCATGAATAACTGTAGAAATATAGCTACTCCAGTGGGGTTTTTTTTCATTAGGCAGAGTACCCAACATGTCAAGCAAGTCCTATTGAAACGTTCAGGTTGAGGGTCACCCTGTGGGTGGTATGGGGTGTCTGGATTTCTGGACTCCTAGCATTGCAAAAGGTCATGTATTAGCTTGCTTTCAAAATCTCTACCTTGATCAGAATGAACTCTTTTGGAGACCATAATGAATAAAAAAAACGCTCCACTAAGACTTTAGCAACTGTAATTGCTCGCTGATCCCGGGTGGGAATGCTTGAGCATACCTGTAAAGCTGTCACCACCAATACATTGCTGATGCCAGCCTCATCTGATTCAATGACAGAATCAATGCACACTAGATCCATAGGCTTGACTCTCCATGTGGCCTAAGGGCCCTTGTTGGCAATTTCTTTCTTTGTACATCTAGACAGGAAGGCAGTAATCCTCTACATCTTGCTTCATACATGGCCAGTAAAACCGGTCCCTCACAAGTCCATAGTTTTTCATAACCCAAATGACATGCTCATCATGCAAAGCAGTTAGGACAGTTCTTTGTGTTTCAGTGGTACATCAATTGCCATTTCTCTGTGTTTGTTGCACTTGGGGCTCTTCTTTACACTAAACCATGGCGTAAGTGCAGTCGACCCACTCTTAAGAAGCAGCCTTGCTAATGGATGCACACACTACGGAGTATCTCTGTGTGCTGCTTCCTCAAGGCCTCCACAGCCAGCCGCAGAAGATCCTCACTTTGATCTCTCTTGAGGTCTCCTTTGCTAAATATGGCATGGTTGATGTTTCAACAGAAGTAACATTACAGTAAAGCGGGAATACCTTCAGCATTTTGTACCATGTCCTCTGCCAAACTTCCTTTGAAGTCTCCAAGTACGCCTTGACACATTGTTCTCACCCCAGGAGCTGGAATCTCAATCCATTCATCATTGGGCTGTAACTCTCCATGAGGCCTTCTGGACAGTCCATCAGCATCCCTATTATTTTGGCCTGGACGGTATCTTAGACTTAACTTATAGTTGCTAATGCAGCTAGCCATCTATGTCCGTAGCATCCAGTTTTGCAGTAGTCAATACATAAGTCAGTGGGTTTGTGTCGGTCTGCACTTCAAACTCTGCACCATATAGGTAATCATGCAATTTATCTACCCTGACCATTTAAGAGCAAGGAATTCAAGTTTGGAGCAGGGTATTTTTTTCCATGGTGAAAGCTTCTGCTGATGTAAGCTACTGGCCTTAACTCATTGTTGTGTTCTTGATATAAGACCCCACCAAGACCTTCTCTGCTGGCATCAATGTGCAGTGTATAAGGCTTAGTTGTATCTGCATAGGCTGTACCGGTTGCATGAGTGAGACAATATGTTAGTAGATCAAAAGCTTGATCACATTCCTTAGACCATCTGTCTTCTTATACTCTCTGGCCCATCTCTGGCCTCTAGATATCTTAGTCTGAAGGTTATCATCTGATTCTCCTACATCAAGGTCATTCTGAAGTAGCTGGTTCAGAGCGAGCTACTTTAGAAAATCCTTTTACAAACCTCCAATAATACCCACAGAATCCCAGGAACGATCGAATTCTGTGACTGTTCTGGGCTTTGGCCGAAGATACAGCTTCGATTTTGCTTGGGTCAGTAGCTATACCTTGTGATGAGACGATATGGCCTACATAACTAACCGATGGCTGACAGAATTGACACTTTTCTGGAGAACAACTTAAGGCCTTCTTTCTCTAACCGATCCAGTACCTCAGCAATCTCTCTTCATGTTCTTCCAGTGTCTTTCCAAAGACTATCAGGTCATCAAGATACACCAGACTTCAAGTAGATGCATATCACCTACTGTATGCTCCATGAGGCGTTAAATGTGGCTGGGCGCCACAAAGCCTTGGGGCATCCTATTAAATTCATAGAACCCTAAAGGACATATGAATGCGTTTTTTCCTTATCCTCTGGGTGCATAGGGATCTGATAGTATCCACTTCGCAAGTCCAACACACTAAACCACTTCTCCCCACCAAACAGTTAAGGACATCATCAACTCTGGGAGTGGTATATTGGTCTGGAATTGTGCGCTGATTCAGGGTGCGATAATCCACACACATTCGGATTGACCCATTCTTCTTGCGTACCACCACTATTGGGGATGCATAAGGACTTCGGGATTCTTTAATGATTCCAGCAGTTTTGAGCTCCTCCAGGTGTTTCCGAAGATCCTCTAAGTCACCTGGAGCAATACGGCGGGATCTTCCCGAAAAGGTTTGTCTTCTCTAAGACGGATAGTATGCTGGGTGGTCGTGGAGCATCCCATTTCAACATCACTGGTGGAAAAAATATGGTTGTAAGCTTTCAAGTGATTACATAAACGGATTCTCCATTCATGGGAATAAGAGGGTTGTTGAGGTTATACAGTTCAGCATGTGATTTGTGGCTTCTACTTTGTCTCTTCCATGTTGCTGCCGGAACAGGATTAGCTGAATAGACTTTTCCTAATAGTGAATGCGGAGTAGAATTGCAGGCTCACTGCTAGTATTTTTTAACCCAATTGTCACATTACCCTGATTATTCTTAAGACAGTCTATAGGTAATGTTTCAGGAATCAGTTCCACACCAAAGGGAGCCTACCCCTGGTCCACTTCAATCATCAAATGTTTTTCAGCATTTTTACAGCATATTTTTACCCTGGCCTTCATACAAGTTATTTTTCCAGGGAGTATCACACGTTCTTTTGTCTGTAGGAACCACACATTTCCAATTTCCTCTGGAGGAATTTCGGTCTGTTGTGCTAGAGAGGCAAGGACGGGCTGCAGCAAAGGATGAATGAAGATTTTCTGTTTATCCTTCAATCCTAGATAGGGTTAACATTCGCCTTACCAGGTCAGTATTTGTTCCTATCACCACAGAGTATTCTTGGGCTCCGGGAGGTCTGGGGCATACAACAGCCAGTGCCTCAAATACCTCTTGGATCCTGTCACTTTAGGTGAAAACTCTAACCTAACAGTGAGGTACCCATCATAGGGAAATTTGGTATTGCTGAGACCCCATATTTCTAACTGTGTCAACTTTTCTAAAGGTAGATGTGACAGATATCTCTGGTAAAAATCTCGATACAGGGTGTAACCTGGGCTCCTGTATCTAGTAGTGCTGTAGATAGATGCCTTCAACTTGTATAGGCACAACTGGGGGTGGCCCTACAAGACATTAGGAAGCTTTGTCTTGAAACAACTGTGTTCTGTCTCGTTTAGCTTGCTCATTGCATAAAGGGGCATTCTTTAAATCTCCAGAGTATACTTTTCTGGCATTAACACCCTGGTGTATGAAAGTTTCATGACTTCTGCCCTTTTGTAAAATCTGGGGGTAAATGGTTTTAACTTGTGATGATGCATCATCTTCTTGGCTTCTGGCTCTGCCTAGCTGATTTTGTGCACCCCTATGGGTCCCTTTGGAGCGTTTACTGTACAGGCACCCAGCTGGCTCCTTCACTGGGGCCCTCTGGAGTTTCCCTTGCCTTTTTTCTTCTCAGCATTCAGTTGTTTAGATAATTTTTCAATTACTCTCTCGGGGTTTGGTTGATTCTCACACTGAATTCTGTAGTGCCCTACATCGCCACACTTGTAGCATATCACTGGGTTTTCTGAATTTGGTGGCTGGGTGGCACAGTTCTCTTTGTAGCAGTTGAATTAAACATAGATCTAGCTTCTTCTAAGGTAGACAACGGGTTTGAGACATTGTGTCACCAACTCCGTTAACATTTCCACCTGCTCCCTTATCTGGCAATCTCATGGCTGGGTTCCTGAGGATGTACAGCACCAACTGTGACTGTATGACCAGAGCTGACACTTCCAGTAGCCCCTTTTGCCTCTAATCTAGCTTCCTCTTCTCTGACTTCTTTATTAGCTGATTATACATAAGCGTTTCACCCTCCCCTCTTCATTCGGAGCTTTAGCATAATAGGGTCAAGGGGTTGAGCTCCTTGCAAAATTTGTTTCACTCTTACTTTGCCACCCTTTTGGGATCCAACCCTTTTTTAACAATATCTGGTGAGTATCTTATCTAAGCGACGTATATAATCAGAACTTTTTTCTCAGGTTCCTGGTAGGTATGTTCGAACTGGTAAAGTAGATCAGCTGCTTTCTCAGTTCTACAAACACTCTTGCAAGGCTTCTAGGTAGTTATACGCAGTGCAATCTTGTTTGCTTAACTTTAGATTGCGAACTGTATCTGCTGCTGCCCCTTAAACTCTCAGATAGTCTTTGCTTTTTATGGGATTCAGGAATGTCCCATTCATCTAAAGCTTGCATTGCCTGTTCCATCCAGGATTCATAGTCATCTTCTCCTAGGTACAGGTTCAATTCCTGAGAAGAACCGTAATTTACGATAGCCAAATCCAGTATAGGGTGAACTGTACTTGGTGCACTTCTCCACTAGGCTGCCAGAGCAGTGATGAAATCAGACCCGGCAACTATGGAAGTTGAGGGTAGCTTTGCCTCTTGTGATTCTACAGGACACTCTGTAGATGGCCCACACCTTGGAAGAACTAGTTGGGCTTTGTGACCCTCTTTACCGAACTCTATAATAGAGGGAACATCTAGCTTGTGACTGAGAATCCCACTCTAGAAAAATATTGTAGTGATCATATCACTCTTTCTGTCTCTTATAAACAACGGCCCTTGGGGATGAATTCATCCATTACTGATAAATCTGTCTATTAGTGAGATCCTCTGTTGGAAGAATCAATGCCAGGCATTGTGCAGGTTAGGTTTAGGGTATGACACCATACCGTGACTGACGGTGGGTCCATAATTGTTTTCTGAACTTCTTTCCTATTAACTTTATTTTTGTGAGGAGGAAGTGGGCGGGGTCACTGCTTGGGCAGGGTATAGAACCCGGACGAGCCCCCAAATGTAGCCCACCCTTGGGTGTGGCTCAAGATTTTAGTTGCAGGTATACTGTGTTGCCCCAGTGACACCCCTATGATCCCAGTTAATGACACCAGCCAAAGATAGCAACCAAAAGGTCCAGATTTAATTTTCTGACCTGGCAGAAAAATATAATACAATGACAGCAACAATGAACAATTATGCAAACTTTGTTACCTTAATATACTTTCTTAATATTCACGTTAGTTTATTTGTGTACAACCTATTTTTGTAAAATATATTAACGCAAGTATTTTAACTTTGTTGAGTTGAGCACAGTTTGATGGAATAGTAGAAGTTATCTGTCACTCTTATATTCCAAATAGCAGAGTGGTTAACTGTTGCAGATAAACTTTAATATATCCGCAGTCTGTAATTTATCCTTAGCAGGGTTTAAACTTGCTTTGTTAAGTTCCCTGTTAGTAGTGATAGAAATAGTATCTCCCTTGGATGTCCCACTGCAAGCCAGTATAGACAGGGTACTTTAATCAGAGGAATAACTGGTTGATTACACAAGGGTTTCCTCTGGTAAGGGTGCACAGTCTGACAGTCAGATTGATCATGATGGGTGATCACCTTGAACTAGTGGCCTGTTCCCCACACAAATCCAAAGTCACCTACTGATATCAAAGGACACCAGGCTCCAGATCCACAGCATGCACTACAGGTGAAGTTCTGCAAGCACCTCATCCAGTTCATATAGATCAAGGCCTGTACAAAAGCCTCTGCAACATGTGGCAGCTCTCCTCCTGAACAGTACCAAACTGGAATGTCCTCCTTTTCCTGTCTTGCCTGAGATTACTCCCTATTGGCTTTCTTCATAGACTTCCTGTTACAGAGCCTCTTGGGACATGTAGTTCATCAGGTAAAAACGAGTTTACCAGTTCCTTTCATACAATAAATGATGGGTAGGTGTGCACAGCTCAGGTACAGTTTTAGGCATTTAAATACTTTACTCTGACAGAATAAACAATATTGTGTATAAAGTGCTACATACGAATAAGCTAGTAAATAGCGAATTTACGAATATGCAAGTAAAATGTCTATTATACCAATACTACGCGAGTAAATATCGAATTATCGAATCTACGAGTCGTTTATGGGATAATTATCTAATGTTCGAACGCGAGAGCTCGAAAGTAGCATGCGTGAGAGTAAAATCGATTTTTCGAAAGTCCTGATATTCTAACGTGTTCCCCAGACCATTTCCCAGGTCCCACAGCCATTTACATTAAAGGGCATGTCCACCCCCAAAACTATAATCCCCCAACTACTGGCCCCACCATGTAGTGTAGTTTTACCTTACCTCACATCCCAGCTCCATAGGGTTCTCCTGTAGTCCCCCCCCAAAGTCCCAAAAATGACCACCAGGAGGCTAGCAGGTCCATATAGGACACTGCCTGCTACCTGGCCTCCCGGAGATCATTGCCATGCGTACTGCAGCCCTTCTCCCCCCTCCCTCCCCTCCCTCTCCCTCCCTCTCCCCTCCGTTCTGCTATCCCTCCCCTAGCATAAATCCCCTTCATGGCAGCCTTCCCCCATGTCCCCCGCCCCAACCGCATGATTTTTATTTTTATACAGCTCCCCAAACTTTAACTTACCTCTCTGCTTTCCTACGCTGGAGTGAGCTGCCGGCAGCCGCGTCCGTGATTGGCTGCCGCTCAGCCAATCACAGACGCGGCTGCCCGTCGCCCCTCTGCTTGCATTTCCTCGCAAGCAAGAGGCCGGGAGCGCGTCGGAGGAAAGAGGGGAGGTAAGTAGATTTAGCATAGCATAGCAAAATTTACATTTAGGGGGAAATGCTCTTTAAGTTACAAGTGATATTTTAATTGTATTTCATTAGAACTTTTCGAACTATTTACTCCCATTGATTAATGGGTTCGTTTTAAAACTTTCGAACTTTCCATATAGTTTGAAAGTTCGAAAACGAACCGAACTTTTGAAAATTCGCCCATCTCTATTTGGTACTTCATTTTAAATAATGATTTTTGCTTTGATATGTGTGAGTTTAAGTTAAAGTCAGTCATACAGGTTTTCACTCTACCACACCACAGATAATCCTATATAAGGTAAAAGACTGAAAATAATGTCTAAGACAAGAAACTCTGTACAGCCAGCAAACATATTTTTTAGTAGTTCACCTATGTGATTACAGGACTGATCTAAGATAAAGGCATAGTTTTTATAGGATTATTCACATTCTTAACATATTGAGCTCATTCAATTCTTCAGTGAAGCCCTGAGGCTGGTTAAGTACAGTATGAGATCATTTTAAACATGATAGGCAATTCTCTTTAAAGATTTGCAGCCTGAATATATGAAATGGCAACTTTGCACTCAATCAAGAAAGTAGCTGTGAGCTGAATACATCAGAGGAAATCATCAGATGTGGAATTTGTATTACGAAGATCCAAGCATCACTAAAAATGTAAAATCGGGGGTGGGAATGAAAAGGAAAAAAATTAAGAAGGCTGAGAATTGTTCTGAAGCCAAAATTACCGGCAATCAACCCATTTATTGTATATGGAAATGGTCTCTTCATACTTGCTATCTATAATATGAGGAACTGGACTCCTGCCAGCTCAAACAGCTTTGCAGGCATAGATAGTCCTTCAGCAGTATCTGGGGAATAATCTGTGGCTGCAAAATCTTGTATCATATATTGCTGTCTGTTTATGCTGTGTTACAATAAAAAAAAGTTTTTGTTGTTGTTTTTCTTTTAATTCAGAGATGCATTGATCACTGGTTTTAAATTTACCATAGACTTTCCCTAGGATATCACAGCATTTCCTACACTGGAGATGAACAGCTGATAAATTATTAACTGTGCACAAAAATAATTTTCCTTGATATAGGGATTTATTCTTTTAGTTGTCATTCATGAAAATGTAGCTTGGATTTTTTTTAAATGTGTCCTACAGAGGCATTTCATCTGCCACATTTTTTATCCAACTGTACTTTAATAAATCTCATTAGATTTCTTGTTCAGAGGACCTTCCTGTGGTTTTTGTTCGGAACTCTAACCTAACTACAGTTCTATTTAACAAATTAAAGCCAAATCTCTGGACCTCCAGCTGCTGATGAACTACAACCTAGAACAAGAACTAGAAAATTCAAAGTTTTACAATTGTTGCTTTGGCTGGCATTTACATTAACATTTTTTGACATTGTACACTGAGCAACTTTGCCTGTGTTATCCCTACCCTAGATAAATATACAGCAAGCTCTCTAGCAGAGATTGCACCTATACAGGTGAAGAAAGTGGCTTTTTAAAAAAGCAAGTGTTGTACAAACTTGACCATCCATTAGACAACACTAATGTTGGAACTTGATGTTATTTCTTCTCAACACACTTGTGGGCCTATTCAATAACGGGTGCAATTGGTTGCTGCAGATTAAAAACATGTGCTAAAGTTTGCACCTCTCATTGAATTAATCTGTTGGTGTATTAGACTTGGGTGTGAAAAAAATAGCAATAAATTAGTCAGAATCCATCTGTATATTTAACAAGGCAGATAAAATACCCCATAAATGTGAGGGATAAATAATAGCTAGGGACAGGGATAACCTCTATTAAAGTCTGACTCTGTTTATGTGATTGTAATAATTTGGACAGTGATGTATAATTCTGATTGATGAATAGGCTGGTAGGCTATAAAAAAGCAAAATAGTCCAAGAACCAGACAGCTGAAGTATTATCAAGGGAGAAGTATTATTGTCTTTACACAGCATGCTATGAAAATATCCACATTATGAAAACTCTGAGAGTTTAAGAACACAATCCCAGTAACCTTAGTTTATTACAGGCTTTCTTGCAGTGCTATAGATATATTTGTGCCATGAGATTTTCTTAATATTTTTAAGAGCAAAGATCCACCATTAGCGTGAAAGAGCTCATGCTGCAAAAAAATGTTTTTTCTTGTGCTGCAAGTATTATCCTTCTAAATGTTAATGTAGACAGACCCTATTAACCTATAGTACAGTATAGTGGTATAGCACTTCCATAAATAAAAAGGAACGTTAAAACAGAACAACTGCTCTATCAAAAAAGGGAATTTCCAGAATAAGCATAGAAGTGGAAAAAGGTAAAGTTATGGGGAAAAAACACCCTAAAATGTAAGAAAATTCACCAAATGAGATCTAAAATATAATCAGCAGAAAGTAGGTCCTAGATAAAGGTTGTTTGCATAGTCAGAGAAGTTAAATTAAACAGTTCATGAAGATATATACAAATACAATCAAAGAGGTAGTAAGTGAAGATGCATTTAGCAATATTACTGTTAAGTAATATTATTTGAGGTCTTTCAGAAAATGTATATTTAAGAATGTGTATCATGTGTAACTGTGGTTTTAAAAAGATTAATTAACCTGGAAGTAAGACTTAGGGCTCGTTCACACTACATCAGTTTGTATCCGTTTTTGAAACGCAGGTGCATTTAAAAAAAAAAAAAAACGGACAGACATTAAAACTCCATAGGATTTCATAATATCGTTCACACCTGCTGCGTTATATTCCGTTCCACTCCAGTGCGTTTTAAAAACGCACTGCAGTACACATTTTAAATGCATGAAAATGCTGTACAATGGATAACAACACATGTAAACACAACGGACACAAACAGACACAAACGGATAGTAGCGCACATGTAAACGGGCAGCAACGGATACAAAAACATTTTGAAACGTCACTTAACGCAATGCGTTTTTAAGTTGCGTTTCGTTCCTAGTGTGAACGAGCCCTTAGCAGTTGTTTTCATGTAAGATGGCGAATCTAATGGTTTTTTAGTATACCGAACGCCACCCCTCAGTAAAAGAAAAGGTGCAGCAAATCAAAGAACTTTAAAATATACCAGTAGGAATTTCATTTTAAATCTGCTGTTGAAATTTCATTGGTCAAAACGAATAAATGAATACTAAATTTTGGCGCAAAACTATCAAACTATTGACCAACAAAATCCTGGTGTAGATGTCAACATTTTTGTTTTGGCAAAGAAAGTGTTTGTGCATCCTTACTCACCACTGGATTTGGGTTTCACAAAATACTGAGAAATTTCAACACTAAAAAAATGTTGCCGTTGATACCCACCTTAAAAACTTTTGTCAAAACTGTAAAGTAGGCCTTAAAGGAACACTAAACTGAAAAAAATGACTTGCTGTTATCCTTATCTATATTTTTAGTGCTGTCAGGAACTTGATCCCTTTTGTCCCTTTTTGTTCCCTGTCACTGGATCTCCTCATGTCCTGTTCAGCTCACTCCTAATTAGTATGCATGTCTCCTCTCTATGTATCCACCCCCTCCCAAAACTGAGGCACAACTAGAGTGTGGAGCATGTGCAGTGGAGATGATCTGTGTCATATAGTGAAAGTGAAAGTAAAACTGCTTTGCTATGGGAAGGTAAGCAGCTCTGTGAGCTGTAATAACTGCTTGAATCAAGTAAGATTTCCTGTTAGCTGGAGATGTTTGAAGGTGTGTGTGTGTGTGTGTGTGTGTTTGTATGGGTGGGGGTGGGACTTTGTAATTGATTTCTTTAAGTACAGTGCTACATTGGGACTTCAGTAACACAGATAGCAGCTTGCTGCAGGATTGGGTGTTATCTGCACAGAAAGAGCACACAGAAACAGATAATGCTTATTCCCTTTCCTGATCTTAATGCTGAATCAATTAGCCATGCAATGACAGAGAAATAAGCTTTACTTTTATAGAATGGATAGGTTCTACATGTAGTGTGCCAGGGGGAGGGGCTGGGTGATTGACAGTTCTTTACTGACTATCTTTGCCTGCCCTCTTTAAAATTTAAAACTCACAGAGCTAAAAAAAATGAGGAATAAGAAGGTCAGAGAAGAAGAAAAAAAAGCAGATTTGTAATTAATCCTAATTGCTGTGTGATTAGTCAAAAAATTATTTGCCTCAGTTTACATGTCCTTTAAAATGTTGGTTTTATCATAAATTCCCTCCCTACAGTTTCATTTTGCAGTGAAATTACAGCAGTTTCATGACACATTTTCTTCAGTAATTATTTTGACTGAAAATGTTCATCATTGAACAGAAACTTTATCACACAACCAGTCCCCAGATCGGACATCTGTATTCATCAATTTAATAATTATTCCATATTTCACAACTGATACAGTATTAACTTACGTTTATTACAACTTGCACAGTAAATATATATTGTGTATGGATGCCAAAGTATCACTAATAATGCAAACTTACTCAGGATCCACAAAGCCTATCTGTTGTATTCAGTTAGATCAACTGGACTTAAGGTTTAGTTCTTAAAGACTGTGTACAACAGATATACCATGACCTGGATGAATGAGAACCTTCACAAGCATACACAAAGCCTGTTTGATATAAATTGTCTGGAGTAAAAGTAATGGAATTAAAATATTTTTTTCTAAATATAGGAGTTATAAATATAACACATTATGTGCTTTGACAAGGTCATGAGGATATTTAAGATGTCATGTTTAGCAAGAAGCATCTTCCAGGCTCAGTCTGAGCACAGTTAAGTATCCAACATATTATAAAACTGTGGCAAATCTCAAAAAAAACCATCAATCACTTTTCAGCTAGCGCTTGTGTCCAAGACTTAATTTAAATTTGGCCTTTCATAAAACTAAACGTGACAAGCGACTTTAAAGCTATTAGAAAGGGAGCTTGCTGTTCATGTGAAATTTCAGATCAATGTGTCTTCTAACAAAGTCAAAAGGGAGAAAAATATTTTGCATTACATTCAAAGAGAAAGACAGTGGCTGCCTGCATTTGAAATTTAGCCCTAAAAAATATGTTGTACAAATGTGGGAATCTATCTAATATGTTAAGATGCGTGACCAAATTCTATTAAGCAAACCCTGTGCATCCTATTTATAAGGAACACAAAGCTGAAAATTGAATATTTTGGAACCCTGGGATGTGACACATTAAAGGCAAAAGCAATGTTGCAAGGAAATTGATTTGTGAAATGGTTTATTTAGTATTCAGTGGTTTTCTTAATTCTGTCTATTATTAAATATGTCTGCGCTCAAGCTACAATACATATTTTGCATACTTTGAAGGGAAAATGTAGTTTAGAGTAGAAATAGAAAATGAACATGAAAAATGTAACAATTGTTTAATCATTTTTCAATGCTCTGGAAAATGGAGACTAATTCATTTCTAGTGAGGAGTCAAAGCATTAAAAAAGGGAAACACGACTGCCATTTTCTCTATGGGTAATTGAACTACAATATTTATATCTATTGTGTGATCATCATATTGTCAACAGCTCCATGTGTTGGCTATGGGCTGCAGGAAGGGGTATGTATGAAGTAGAAGACTGGGTAGGATGGTGGGAGCAAAATCACAAATTTTTAGATTAGATTAAATTTAGATTATTAGGTCCAAGGTAAGTACAAGATTGTTTCATGCAATAAGCGTTCCTCTTTACACAATGTAGATAATTAGCACAGCTTTGGTAACAGTTTTACTTTTTACATTTCTCCCCATAATGTCTTTCACCAACTTAACAATGTAAAAGCATCCACTTCTTTGTAATCATAAATATAATGATTTGCTATCCTTTCCTAACTATGAATACACAACAGAAGTCGGAATATGGAAAATTATTGCTGCACCCAAGGTGAAATGGGTCTTCACTGATGATATTTCACTTTTAACCATTTCTGCCCCACTGGTGATCTCCTCCTTCACTCTAAGGTTAAATTACATTTTGCCCAGTCCAGGAGCACAAACAATCAGATATTCTAGAGGTATCTGTTGCACAAGTTTTTTTCCTATGACTTAAGTAGAATTGAGGATTAAAGTAGTTTTCTGCTAAGAAAAAGAAGCCCTTCTGACTCGCTAAAGCAATTTTGTCACGGGGTGCAGCCATTTCCTATTTTGCTATTAGCATTCCTTCACTTGTCATAGTAGATTAACCTACATATTCCATTTGAAATGAACAAGTATTTTATTTAAAAATGGAATTGGTATAAAACAGAAGCTGCACATCATTATCAAGGCTCCATAAATCAAAGTCAAAAGCAATGATATTAAGCCACAATTGCTTAACCTGTAAGGCAATGGCCCATCTTAAGTAGAAATTAGATAATAACCTTGCTTTTATTTTTTAATTGCTGCTTTAACCTTGTAAAGAAATGTTCTTGTAAATGTGCCCATGAAAGTGATTTGTGGCCATTCCCCTTGAGTAGCTAAGCAGATCATTGGACACATGAATAATTTCTATGACTTTCAATCTCTCCTTTCCATTGTTATGTCCAGCAAGTAACTACCCAAGCAGAACGTAACTTCCAGATACTTTCTTTACATTTTACATGTAAAACTAAACTGCATATTGTTCTTTTTGCCATTTGGTAGTTATCTATAATAAAATTGCCACGGTCAGTACATTGTCATCCTGTTCCTGTTCTGCAACTCCTGTTTGAAGCCCCATAACTATTGTAACAATTAGAGATCAAAAGTGCCACATCTTTTTTCACTCCAACACTTTAAATGACATATACTTGCGCTTGTAAGTTTACACGCCCTGGCAGAATTTATGATTTCTCAACCATTTTACAGAGAATATGAATGGTAACACAAAACTTTTCTTTCACTGACGGTGGTTGGCTGAACAACTGTTTACTCTTTTTAAATTATGACAAACTACCCAAATGACTACGATCAAAAGTTTACGTACCTTAGTTTTTAACAGCGTGAATTGCCCCCTTTTACATCACAGCTTGAAGTCTTTTGTGATAGTTGTGGATGAGGCTCTTTATCTGGGAATTTGCCCATTTTTCCTGGCAAAAAGCCTCCAATTCCCATAAATTATTGGTCTGTCATGCATGAACTGCATGTTTGAAGTCTCCTGAGAGTGGATCAATGATATTGAGGTCAGTAGACTCAGATGGCCACTTCAGAACCTTTACTTTATTTTGCTGTATGGTCGACTTTGCCTTATGTTTTGTATCATAGCCATGTTGGAATGTCCAAGTACGTCCCATGCGCAGCTTCTGTAATGAGTGCACATTTTCCTCCAGTATTTTTTGTTAAATTCCTGCATTCATATTGCCATTAATACTAACCATATTTCCTGTGCCTTTGTAGCTCACACATCCCCAAAACATTAGCGATCCACCAACCATGTTTCACAGTTGGAATGTTTCAAGATGCACAATAAGATGCAAACTCACAAGTTCTTGGATCTTACTCTCCTCTCAGGATCGTCACTCTGCAGACTGTTCTGCTCTCCAGTCTTATAATACACCTAAAACAAATGCAACTGGATGCTCCAAAGTTCTTTGAAAAATGTTCTGTTTATTCACCCATATGTGAGGTCTATCCAGCAACATTTGGGGGTGGAGGTCCACCAGAAATGTTGCTGGAGAGACCTCACAATAAGGAGGGCATCTTGAAACATTCCAACTGTGAAACATGGTTGGTGGAATGATGGGCTGATTTGCCTAGTTGCCAGAAGAAACACACTAATATGCAAAGGCCACAAAGTACAAGCCGCAAACCTTCTGGCACAAAGTAGTAATTTGGGGTGATGACACAAAAATGTTTTTTGTCCACAACCATAAAATCTACATTTGGAAAGGAATCAACAAAGCCTATGATGAAAGATAAGCCATATGTTTGGTTTTTTTTTGGGGGGGGGGGGGGAGCTACAAGGAACAGGAAATTTGGACAGAATTGACGGCAACATGAATGCAGGAAGTTCTCAGTAAAGCCTGAGAAAGAGGAATACACACCACCGCTTTACTATAACAAATAAAAAACTGGACACATCAGTAGGGAACCATTTTAACAGCCCTCACCACTCCATAAACAATCTAAGAATTTTGGTCCTTAAGGGGAACTTTAAAACAGAGAATGAAAGGAAGGTATGGGAGTACAAATTAATGAAAACTTTTAACTATCTGGAAAAGGGACAGTTAATTACATGGAATTCCTTTTACTTCACACTTCAGTAACTTACCACTATTTATATCAGCCACTTTGATCCACAGAATCTTGTACCTTATCTGTTTGTCCCTTGCAGACCCCTTTTATATGACTTTGTTAACACCTCCCACACAGATATTCCTTTTTTTCTAGTTATTTGAACTATGAGCTAAATGTTGTATAAATATCAGAGAGCACCACAGCTTCATTGTATTCAGCTTGAAAAAGGAATTAGAATGTTCTGAAAGCTTGCTAATAATTATCTTAGTTAGCCAATAAAGGTATCACCTTTATACCATTTTTGTTATTTTTTATTTCAAAAGGGTTGCCCTATAAACATTTTGACTGGCTAACACAGTACACCACCTTATCCACATAAACCCCATGAATACTAATCAAAATGGATTATTGTGTCATATGCATTAAATAGGACATGCAAGTAGAACAAACACATTTGGGGTTGTGCAACAGTAATGTGGCACTGTTCAGATATACAAGCACGAGCCAAAATAATTATCACCAAGAATAATATCTATAAAGACAGTAAACACGCCCAGAGGTCATGAATAATCACAGTGCACATATCCACATAACTCCCGTGCACTTATCCAAACCGATAATGGTGTCATATGCATTTAATTGGGCATGCAGATAGAGTAGAATAAAAATATTTGGTAAAGTGCAACAGTAATATGATACAGAATACAGTAGCAATAATACTAGCACATCCCCCCCCCCCAGAATTCTTATCTATAAAAACTGTAAGATACCAATATAACCAACCATCTCCCCCTCACTCATACACACAAAAGCCTAAACATAATTACTTAATGGAGTTCTAGAAAGTATATTATAGAGGGAATGCGAGTAGAATAAAAATGTTTGGTGTTGTACATAGCAAGATACTAAATCCAGTTCAGTTTTGAAAAAAGTTCAAATCATTGGCTCCAGTCAGCAGTACAGGCAACTCTATTTAAGCAGTTAATTAAAGCCTCTGTGTTATACTCGCCTTCCTTGATCCTCTTCACTTCTCACTACCACAAGGATCTGATCTACTAAGTCCTCGCCCCTGGGTACACTTTCTATGTGCAGTAATACTTACCAGATGATTCCTTAGTCTATTTCTGTGTTTGCAAGATGTACTTCTTGCATAGACTTTTTAGATCCACTGTATCCTTATCAGTAACATTTGTATTAGCTTTATTAGCACACACAATAACTGTCACTGCTCGTGACACAGACCGTGATTGACTGCTGTACCAGGGAGAAGCTGGAAGGCCAACAGGGAGGACAATGGTGTGCAGGGTTGATATCTCTGGGGAGGCAAGTGTATATTGCGAGGTCTGGGTTTCCAAGAGATGGTATACCAGTGCAATTTTAAATTGGGTGTATAAATGTATACCCATAACAGTTCAATATAAAGAGCAATATAATTATCCAAGTTCTGCATATACAAATTTCTCAAGGTCAGTTTCAGATTTTTAGTTATATTATGGGTAAAAGGTACAAGCACTGCCTTAAGTATTATGCAGTTATATACAGTGGTTTGCAAAATATTCGGCCCCCTTGAAGTTTTCCACATTTTGTCACATTACTGCCACAAACAATCAATTTTGTTGGAATTCCACATGAAAGACCAATACAAAGTGGTGTACACGTGAGAAGTGGAACGAAAATCATACATGATTCCAAACATTTTTAACAAATCAATAACTGCAAAGTGGGGTGTGTGTAATTATTCAGCCCCCTTTGATCTGAGTGCAGTCAGTTGCCCATAGACATTGCCTGATGAGTGCTAATGACTAAATAGAGTGCACCTGTGTGTAATCTAATGTCAGTACAAATACAGCTGCTCTGTGACGGCCTCAGAGGTTGTCTAAGAATCTTGGGAGCAACAACACCATGAAGTCCAAAGAACACACCAGACAGGTCAGGGATAAAGTTATTGAGAAATTTAAAGCAGGCTTAGGCTACAAAAAGATTTCCAAAGCCTTGAACATCCCATGGAGCACTGTTCAAACGATCATTCAGAAATGGAAGGAGTATGGCACAACTGTAAACCTACCAAGACAAGGCCATCCACCTAAACTCACAGGCCGAACAGGGAGAGCGCTGAACAGAAATGCAGTCAAGAGACCCATGGTGACTCTGGACGAGCTGCAGAGATCTACAGCTCATGTGGGGGAATCTGTCCATAGGACAACTATTAGTCGTGCACTGCACAAAGTTGCCCTTTATGGAAGAGTGGCAAGAAGAAAGCCATTGTTAACAGAAAAGCATAAGAATTCCCATTTGCAGTTTGCCACAAGCCATGTGGGGGACACAGCAAACATGTGGAAGAAGGTGCTCTGGTCAGATGAGACCAAAATGGATCTTTTGCGCCAAAATGCATAACGCTATCAGGGTTATTCAATAAAAGTTCTTCGTTTAAAATGGTGCTAATTATGCCCCAACCAATCAGGTGTTAGCTTTCAAATGTTAAATAAGATCTGATTGGTTGGGGCAAAATTAGCACTATTTTAAACAATAACAACTTTTATTGAATCTCCCTTTATGTGTGGCGAAAAACTAACAATGCACATCACTCAGAACACACCATCCCCACTGTCAAATATGGTGGTGGCAGCATCATGCTCTGGGGGTGCTTCTCTTCAGCAGGGACAGGGAAGCTGGTCAGAGTTGATGGGAATGTCAAATCCTGTTGATCTAACTGAACACCACAGATATACCATGACCTGGATGAATGAGAACCTTCACATACATTTACATAAGATCTCAATGTAAGTATTGATTCTCACAGTAGAGAGAAACTTGCTATTCTGATATGTGAGGACTAGAGATGGGCGAACTCACTGAAATCCATTCCGCTTGCAGATTCACATATTTTCGAAAAAAAATAAAAAGTGTGAAAATCCTCAAGTGGATAGAAATCAATGAGTTAAAAAGTCAGAAAGTTCAGCCTAAAATGTTTGTGAAGTTTCTCATTCATCCAGGTCATGGTATATCTGTTGAATTCAATTAGATCACCTGGACTTGAAGTTTAGTTCTTGAAGAAGATTCACTAGTCATCCGACTTTCTTTCTCAATTCAGAATGACTTGTACAAGAATCTGTGGCAATTATGTACCCTTGAAAATCCAATTAGCATATCACAGCCAGGTGTTAAGGGCGTTATTGGATAGTGGCTAAGAGGTGTTATAGGAACGCCCAGAGTAAGGTGTCAAAACAGCATTAGAGGTGGGGGGGTTCGACACCAACTGTCTGCCATGTACAATGCTGTTTTGACACCTTACTGGGCGTTCCTATAACATGCCCTTAACACTTGGCTGTGATATGCTAATTGGGATTTTCCAGGGTACATAATTGCCACAGATTCTTGTACAAGTCATTCTGAATTGAGAAAGCCAGTCGGATGACTAGCGAAACGTCTTCAAGAACTAAACTTCAGGTCCAGTTGATCTAATTGAATACAACAGATATTCAGCCTAAAATGAAGGTATAAATAGCAATGGTAACTTACTGTAAATGGCTCAGGAAGCTGTGAAATAGTCTGGGGAACACATATCAATGCCAAAAATCTTTAAAAACACCTTCCAGTTTTGGCATTCCGTATAGTATTTTCAAAGATTTTTGAAAGCTCTAAATTTTGAAAATGTTTGAAATTGTTCCTGGTGTGCATTGAACATTATTGGATCTGTGTAATAACAATCTATCAGTAGCACCCAGGTATTTACAACAAGTGAACAAAGGCTTAACATTTTGCCTGAGCTGTTAATTTGCCTTAACCAATCAGATGTTACATTTTAACTGGTTTACTACATTAGGAACATGGGAAAAATTGTGCACCTCTTATTAAATAAGATATCATAATGTTAATAATCCTAAACAACTATACATTACTTCCATAGAAAAGTAAAGTTTTGTAAATTTCCTTTCCAGTATACTACAGCAGTTGTACCTTTACACGCAGCTGACTATCACTGAATAGTGTACCAGTATACAGCTAAAGCATTAGAGCCCGACAAGACAAAAATCATTGTTTATGGATGGAATCATCTGATAAGAGTTTCTGGCACACGGTTTTAGTTAAGTTTGGCTGCAGATAGTGTTGGTAATTATGCCCTTGGGGCCTGCGTCTCCATGTAATATATTTCGTACTCGGTGTCAATCAACATAATGTGATTTCTGGAGAGAAAGCTCTTTACTACAAAAGAGGCCAGAACTACAGTGCATGACTCATATTTTGCCTTGGTAGCAAGACCTGCTATCAACTCCCTGGAAGACATTAATTGCAAGTAAAAAAAAAAAATCTGATTATCTGTAAGTAATCTCTTAACACTTGTTTCTCTTTATACGACACAGTCCAATTATCCCTGTGTCACTTGCACCCTGGCAATATCCCATACTGTTAATCTTAATCACCTGAATAATCATAGTTTCACAAATTTTGATAAAGAAATAAATAGCGTGTTACAAACAGAAGGAATTAAAGCATAATAAAGCCTATTTATAGGAAGGATCCTTTACTTTTTAATACAAGGCCAGTAAATTAAAGTATAAAGAATCTTATATAAAGTAATCTTTATGTACATTTCCTGTTATTATTAGGAGAAGCAGAGGAATTTCTGCTAGATCTGTTGAAGTGTAATGGAATATTCTCCAATGATAACAGTAAAACCACACATACTGATGCCAAGTTGACATGAAAAAAAAAAGAATTTATTCTGTGTTCAGCCAAGCATCTCTTTGACATGTAGATGATTTTATTTTCTTTAGTGAGACTTCTAAATCTAATTTGAGAAAGAACTAGTTTGTCCTAGAATGAGAGGTGCAAAAAAATTTTCCCAACACTTTTACAGAATGATCTGTCCTTATCCAATAAAAAATATTTTTTTAAACATGAGCCTGCTAAGGCCAAGAGCTTTTTTTTAGCGCTTCTACCTTATTGAGGTGGTAAAAGCTTTTTTTCCCATTTAATCATTATGACTACTTTTCTCCTTTTCAATTACCAAGATAATACCTAACATAGTGTTAGCATTATTTTTTTTACAGTTTACACTATTAATTATTGCAAACACCATTACAGTCTTACTGATAACATAATACAAGAAACTGTGATTTTTGTTTATCTACCTGGCTTGCAGGAGTTTGCCCAAAGACTGCTTCATATGAAGGAGGAAGCTCAGACGGGTACAAAATGCCTGGACTGTTTATGGAAACATCATATAATGCACTGAAGGGAGAGTGTGGGAAATCCAGGTGAAGCCCTCTGGGGGAAAAAAATATTATTACTACGTCTAATATTATTTTGCATTCCATGGATTTATTTTTTCCTTACAAAATTGCTTTTGTTCTAAGATACCAAATTAACATTGCTTTCCGTAAAATTAACAAATACCCAAAAAGTATAAAACACAATATAAAAAGATGCATCCAAATACATCACCGTTGTAAATAAAAAGCAATTAGTACAATCAACAATCCTATCCTTCCTTCTAAAGTATAAGTGTAAACATTTATTAGTAGTGTATTTTCTTTTAGAGAGGGTTAATCTCAGCACTGCTTTCTACCACACTAGAAATTCCATAAGCATTTTTAAAAACAAATTTGAATTATTTAAATGAAGCTTTCTCTAGTTTTGTCAACTCTTTTGTGGTATGGGCCCATGTCATGAAAAATGATTTGTATAGAACAGGAGTTCTTGACAAGAACACAGGTCATTAATAATTCCCAAAAGGCACACCTCACATGGGAAAACCATGTATACTAATCTTTTCCTCTGGGATATTTGGCACAGAGCAATCCTTTCCCAGTTTTAAGCTTATCAAGTGTAATGTGCAGCAAATCTATCATCTTAAATAAAACAAGACCATCCCAGAATGACATTTATTTATTAGTTATTTATTTGTAATTTTTATCTGCAGAATCCAAACACATGTCTTTTTGTAATTTTATAATTAGTAGGGCATTTGAAAACCTAATATTTTATTTGTAATACTAAAACTTTAAACATTTTTAAAGGGTTATTGTGGTCTCCACACAGGTGCCATATGTTTTAAAAGAGATCGATCATACCTTTCAAACAAGCATATGATGATCTGTCTAGCGTCTCTGGGTCTTAAGTTATAGGCTTTAAACCATAGGCTCAGACAGTCAGAATAAACAAGGAAGTGTGTGACAATCACACAATGTGCTGTGTAAGAAGCCAACAAATCCAAAAAACAATGTTTTCAGTAGTTATTTAAAGGACATGTCCACCCTTAAAACATAAAACTGGAGACTTGTCAGTTCTCTGCCCACAACCCCAACTGCTATTTTTATCAGTTTATTACATGTATTTATTACCAGATATTTCATGATAATTTTAAAATGCTTGAGCACATGCAGAGGAGGCAGCAGATAAAACAGCACTCAATCACTGGTTGTGATGTCAGTAATCACAGCCTTGATTGACTGCATAGAGAGAGGGGCCAGCTTACCCTGCCAGAATGGGGACAATAAGGACCTAGCATTTAACTGTTAAAGGCTAGGCCATACCAGCACATTGTAACATGCAATCCGATCGCATGTTAAAAAGCACGTGCTAGTTTTGGCCAGTTAGATTGACCACACCATGTGCGCTGCTATACGCTTCGATACATTAATTTTAAAGGTGAATGTGCTATTTTAATATAGGTCACTTGTATAGAGACCACAGCTACCCTTTAAGACAGACATTACAAGACAAATTTACTTGCCATCTTTTGCTTATGGAATTGATTAGAAACTTTAAAGGGCATGTCCCCTACAAAACTACTGATCCCACTGTGTAGTGTTAAAAAAATCCTTGCCTCTCCAAAGTCCCAAAAACTGAAGAGTAGGAGCTGTCAGTGAATGATTCGGTCCCTGCTTTTTCCTTGTCCTCAGTAAGAACTCAGGCATCCATGTATGTATGTATTTTATTTCTTATGTAGCGCTACATATTCCGCAGCGCTTTACAATTAATTACTCAATTCACACCAGGCCCTGCCCCAAAGAGCTTACAATCTAATCACTTTATGTACACATACAGCCTATCAGTATGTCTTTATGATTGTGGGGGAAACTGGAGTGCCCGGAGGAAACCCACGCAAACACAGGGAGAACACACAAACTCCTTGCAGATGTGTCCAAGGGTGGAACCGAACTCAGGACCTCAGTGCTGCAAGGCATCAGTGCTAACCACTGAGCCACCGTGCTGCCCACATCTGGGTTCATCTTTGCTGTTTGGTGCCCTAACTATAAAAAAAAAATTCTGTAGTGTAGGGCACACTAGCTCATCCCCAACCACCATGTTTGTTTCAGCCAATCACAGCCACAGCTGCCGGTCCAGCCCCCTGCTTGCCACTTCCAACAGGCAGAGAGCTGGGATCAGAAAACTGGGGGAATGAAGCAATGTAAGTACACTTCTGCTGCTTTTTTAACAAAACGAATATGGAGGTTGGGGGTTGGCTAGGGTGCCCTACACTACAGAGAAAAAAATTCTGGGTGGAGATACCCTTTAAGACAATAGTCTTTTTGTGTGTTTGTTTTTCATATATATTTGTCAAGGTTCTCATTGATCCAGGGGATGGTATTTCTTTGGTATTCAGTTAATTCAACTGGACTTGAAGTTTAATGGTCATCTGAATTCAAAATTGAGAAAGAAAGTAGGATAAC
This sequence comes from Hymenochirus boettgeri, assembly GCA_019447015.1. Taxonomy (NCBI): domain Eukaryota; kingdom Metazoa; phylum Chordata; class Amphibia; order Anura; family Pipidae; genus Hymenochirus; species Hymenochirus boettgeri. Next base: position 181,271,532 of record CM033471.1, read on the forward strand.
TAGCAAAATATCTTCAAGAACTAAACTTCACGTCCATTTGATATAATTGAACAGATATGTTCTGATATAAAATAAATTTATTTTGAACTGGAACAAAATACTTAAATACACAAAATTGTAGGAGCCATGGTGAATATTCTTGAAAATATTTAGATTTTCTGGTCTGGTTCAACAAGAAACCATGTAAATAGCAAGATGTATTTAGAAATGAAAGGGGTTTTGCTTTAAATTAAAATAACGGAAATATGTACAAAAATTATACATTCTTTTGAGATATATATACTGTGTATATATATATTTTTTTTTTTTTTTTATTTGTTTAAAGTGATTTTTTTTAAAAAAAATGTATTTCTTCTTGGTAAAGTATTTTGCTACATTCTCTAGTACTGCATGAAGCATCACAAATGAGGAGGATTGGGTGGCTTGTTAATGGAAACTTCACATGCATCGATCTTAATTAGCATAGACCCGCACTGACTCTGGGCTGGTAAATACATTTCTATCAAGTACACATTTTCTGTGTCTATTCATTGTTGGAATTTGCCTCTATGTTAATATAAAAGCTGTGCGGTTTATCTATGGACCTAAATAAATATTGGTTGCAATGGAATCTGGAACCAATCCTTATTTTTACAAAATTTTAGCTACATTTTATTTGCAGGATTCCAACTGGGATTCTGGTGTCCACCCAAAAGGAGATTCCTTATAGATACAAATCAATTGACAAGAAATAAGATTTCTGTTGATTGTTGTGAAGGATAATGAATACAACTGATTTTGATTACTGTTTTGTCATTAATCAAAATATACAAGACTGCTTGTTATGAAGTAATTTGTCATTAAAGGATATGTTTTGTTTTTAAATATCCATTACTGGAAACTATAATTCTTCACAACATCTTACATTTCAGCTGTCAATCAAGTGCCTTAGTATCAATCTATTCTGTTAAGTATAGTTTTACTGTAGCTGGAATAGTCACAGTTGATATGTAAACTGAATGGTGGGAACTTCCCTCTCCCAATGCTGCCTCATAGGGATTATTGAGCATGCTTGCCCTCACAGAGATTCAGATAGTCTAGCAGGGGACTGGGGGACCGAGGGACTGAGCATGAGCAAAACAAGTACTGGATTGAAGTCATGCAGCAACACAAACACACCATAGTAAGTGCTGTTTACATGTATTCATATATAGACTGAAATGAGGCAAAGTAATTTTCTCACTGTACAATTCCTTAAATATAACACAACCTTTTCCATCTCATTCCTCTATGGTCTGGCCATAAGAATAAGTAGTATAATGTCAAAGTATATTGGTGGGAATGATTCACTAGGACCCAGACATAATCTGCAGTGTACATCTTTTAAATGAATAAATGTAAAACATGCCTGTTTCATCACAGCCTTTCTTTTGTTTTCAATTTTACAGTATTTAAAGTATTCAAATTTAAAGTATTTATTTTAGAATCTATGGAATGATGAAACTAAAACGGAAACTAAAACTTAACCCAAATGTGACATAAAAGACTTGCTTACCTTTGCACCTCCAAGACAGGTGTACAGGTATATTCTGGTGGGTAATATGGAGGAGGTGGAATAGGTGGAATGAATTCATCAAAATCCAATGTTTGGTGGAGAATAGTTCCATGGGGTAACATACAGTCCATATTTGTAGAGCGCCCTCTGTGTGGTAAAAACTGAAAAACAAATTAAAAATAAATTAAATGTAGCAAAAAGAATAGAACATTGTGGGAATTCATCTTATGATAATCAGTATTTGCATAGTTGGACAGTAAAACTGCTCAGTCAAGCACTTGACGCAAACTATCTGGAACCCCTGTCATCTGCTAAGAGGAAGAACTGCTCTTTTAGCGGTAGGCAAGCAAAGAAAGAATGAAAGAATCTGATATTTTCCATTACAATTTGTCCAGCTAAAGCCATTGTTTCACAAGTCTTTTGAAATATGTTTAAATAATTTCCTCATTTGTAAAATATCACATAATATTCTGCTTGAGTAGTTAAAAGTAAAAAAAAAACAATAACATAGGGATCACTTAATGTGCTTCTGTAGAACAAAGTTTCTAAAATTCAAAGTTTGATAAATAAAGGTCACAATTAATTTTTGTTGAAATCTAAGGCAAGAGGTCCATAATATCCTTTTTAAACATGATGCTTAAACCTGCCCAATACCCCAATTCCCAACCACGTTATTTTTCATTCCTCAAGTCTAGCATGCCCATTTTACCAATTAATTTAACTTAACATCTAAGGATGTACAGGAGTTTTGACGCAAAACAGTTTTCTGCGATCTGCCAAATGTTGACAGTCAAAACTACTATCACTGTTATGTTTAATGCATATACAGACATACAGAAAAACTACTATCACTATTATGTTTAATGCATATACAGACACACAGAAAAACTACTATCACTATTATGTTTAATGCATATACAGACATACAGAAAAACTACTATCACTATTATGTTTAATGCATATACAGACATACAGAAAAACTACTATCACTGTTATGTTTAATGCATATACAGACAAACATAAAAACTACTAACACTGTTATGTTTAATGCATATACAGACACACAGAAAAATATACTTTGCTCAAAGCAGCTGGCTCTTTAGAATTACTCCTCACTCATTTGAATATATAAACTAAAACGATCAACTGTTCATATTCTGAAATAAGCAGTTTGTATTTGGCAGCTGTAGGTTCATTATGTATGCTTCAATAGGTAGAAACAATTTTGAAACAGTTTTGAAAATGCCTATTTATTTATTTCTAGCGCCTTGTAATTTGAGGATGTCAGCTGTATACTGTAAATGAAGTAATACCAGAAACCGCAATTAAACTGTAAAACGGCAGTCTAATGAGCCCATTAGTAAGTTAAACTGGCGCACCGTATAGAAGTGACTGTTCGGAACATCAAATAAAATGTGGACCCAGTGGTGACCTATCCGTTAAAAAAAACAAAAATAAACATTAGAGCTCAATCGCGGAGGACAAGTTGTCTATTCCACCCCCAGGCAAGTTTTTCTGTCATGTTACATTTGTTGGATCAGTTGTAGGCTAAATCTTTAACTCTACAGTTTAGAAGCAAGTGATATGATGATGTTTGCTGAAGGCATAGTTTGGTATTTTGCTTGAATAAATGCATTTGAGTACGAGCCGCTGTCATTTTGTATTATTGTCTGCTATAGACCACCATCCTATAACAATTTTACTAATAAATCAAATATATTGAATTCTAATTCTGTTTACGACAATGCAGAAAAATGAAATTTAGTTTGGAACACAATGCAGAAACATTATATGGAGCAAGCTTTTTTGTAAATCTTAACCTAGACTGCAAAATCCCAGAAGAGCAGGTTATTTTTACTTTCTATAGCAGAGATTTTCAGTCTTTTTCCCCTAATGAAGATTTCAGGGATCACTTTGTCCCTTTCATCCCCTGATGAAAGAGACAAAGTGATCCCTGAAACGTTGTGTATGTGATTGAAATAAACAGCTTTTGATTGGAATTCAAGTGTGCCCCTCACATCAATTTTTGCTTGTGCTATTAATGGCAGCTCCCTGACTCTCGGAATTATATACAATCTCGATAGAATGTGTTGTTTTTAATTAGAGTGAGGAAGCACAATGATGTCAGAGTTAACAAGAGACAGAAACACTTAATGGTGACATGACTTGTTGTTTGCATATGTGTCTGACTGTTTTCATGAGTGTGTGTCTGTTGGGATGCATGAGTTGTATGGATGTGTGTCTGACTGTATACATGTGCGTGTCGGTATGCATGGATAATGCATTAATCTTGGGGTGGGGTTTTAGGTGGTGAGTACTCCTCCCTGAAATGTGTGGGTACCCTCCCTGGTATTAGTTTTGGTAGGGTGGGATGTCTGACATTGCAATATAACATTAAGCAAAATAATAAAGGTTCAAATCATAACATAAATACCAAGTTTAAAAAAAAACTTAAGTCTAATAATAACTACTACACAATATGCTTGTGAAGGTTCTCATTCATCCAGGTCATGGCATATCTGTGGTGTCTTATTAGATCAACTGGACAAGAAGTTTAGTTCTTGAAGACGTTTCGCTAGTCATCCGACTGATTCTTATTTCAGAATGACTTGTACAAGAATCTGTTGGCAATTAAGTACCCTGGAATGTCCCAATTAGCATAAAACAGACAGATGTTAGGGACCTTCTGAATGTAAGGTGTGAATTCATTGTGGCTAAGAGGTGTTATCGAAAGTGCCAAGGGTAAGGTATCAAAACAGCATTGTACATGGCAGACAGTTGGTGTTGAACCTCCCACCTCTATCCAGGCTTGGTTTCTTTATTTTTACATAAATTACCTCCTTGACACCTCTTTTGAACCAGTCCTAAACCTGTTACCTTTAAAGGTATGTCCTTTTACCTTAAGATGCAGGTATATGGCTGAGTCCTGACCCGAGGAATAGGCTCTTCTGTGCTGGGCCATATGTGCAAAGGCTGTTTGGTCTACCCCCCCAAAAAAGCATGTACAATGCTGTTTTGACACCTTAGTTTCGATAACACCTCTTAGCCACAATGCAATCACACCTTGCAGTCAGAAGGTCCCTAACACCTGGTTGTTATATGCTAATTGGGACTTTCTAGGGTACTTAATTGCCAACAGATTCTTCAAGTCATTCTGTATTGAGAAATCCAGTCGGATGACTAGCGAAACATCTTCGAGAATTAAACTTTAAGTTCAGCTGATCTAACTGAATACAACAGATGTAACTAACACAGAACTTAAAATAAATCTAATGATTAAACTGCTTTTTCCAGTGGTCCTCTAAAGCTGGAGATGTTGGGTTGGCTTAAGACCATCCTGCTGTTACAGTACCAAAAGGAGCTTGGTAAGAATAGAACGAGCAGAGCCCACAGTCTTCAGGTAAGAGATTGCATTTTTAAGATTAAAGTCCCACAGGACCTAATTTATGGTTAGAGGTTAGTTCTCCTTATAAAAAAATGTGAAAACAAATTCTTACAATTATTTGCAAAATAAATTTTATTTTGGTAGAATCGTTATCCTTTAAAAGGAAAGTGATGTGTCTTTGTATTTTTTAGATGGAGTCAGCAACCTTGATTACATAAGCAATTAAAATGCAGAAGTAAATAGGGAATGTTTCTAGTAAATGAGTCCATAATGTATATTGCATTGTATTCTTTACATTTTTACATAAGAGCACAAGACAAAAAAATCCTTGTTTTTGTGTCTAAGATACCTAAGTCAGCGCTGTATTAATGGTGGTATACTAAGAATATCGACAAAAGACAGTATAAAGACAAAGAACTGATGTTAAAATCATTGTGATTTTGTTCTAGAAGAAAGCTTTCCATCTTGTATTGTATGAGATCTCTACATTTTTGCTAGAAGTCATAGGGCATCATAATACTCTCTGGTATTTTCCTTTTCTTACTGCCAAATTCTTGAAAGAAAATTCCGTTACCTTTCTCATTGTTTGACCTTACTTTGATAAAATGAAGTTTCACAACTTTACTGTGCTGAGAAAATAATATATCTTTGAATAAAAAATACAACACTCATGTGAATTGATTTATAAGAGCTGGTGGCCGCAACAGAGGGTTTTAGATGAAGCCACAAACTAGCATTTGATGAAGTGTTTTCTTGAGTAAAGGCTTTTTATCTTTTAGAGTCCAGGCAAATTCTAATTCAGCTGCCAACATCATCTTTCTGAAAACAGGAAAATTTCATGTATTCCAATAAACTAGGAAAGAAACCAGGCAACTAGGAAAGAGAAAGTTCTCTCTATTTAAGAAGAAATATGCCATAAGCATTATTTTCGCCAATTAATTATTTCAATACTCTGCTAGAATTTTTTTTATTATTATTTACCTAGATTTATAAAGGCAAAAAACTATTTTCTAAATCTTATGCCCATTAGTGTGCGTGTATCCACAATTACATAGTAATAGTGTTTATTTTAGAAAAGAGAGTTGTTTTATAGCCAATGGCTGAACACCTGATTTCCCCAATCACTGTTCTGTATATTTCCTGCCATTATGGTAAACTTTATATAAATATATACTTTATATATGTACTAACAATACAAAAAACAAGTTGGACACAGATTAAACATTATTGTTATTACTTTTACTATTATAAATAATAAAAAGTGTTTTAAATACACCTGAATACAATAACTACACAAGATAAAGAACCTGGCAAAGCTGGGCATGCCATCCTACACATGTCCATTAATTATAAATCACACAAATGTAGTAGTGGTAACATATGACAGAAATTAGGTAAATATGTAAAAAAGATACTGTATGTATATTGTTGCCTCCAACAGTACATGTGTATAATGAGAAAACACTCCTAACACACTATAAAAGTGCTACAAAGTGGCAGATCATGGATTGTAATACACAAATCACCAACATATTTCACCATATCGGGGTATACCAGGCACCTGTGAAGTTCCCAGATAGGTCAGAGGGCTGGTTTAAAGCTCCAGATGACATTCATCAACATTAGTTGACTCAATGGCGCATAAATAATGAGCTCAAATGGAATGATTAGAAGGGCTGAATTTTTAAATGTAGAAAGAGAAGTCTCTAAGTTACCTTGTAAATCATAGAACTGTTAGAAACACACTTATATTTTGGACATGTGTCTCATTTAAATAGTATGGCACTTAACTAAAATAAAAATGACACAGCAATAGTCTTAAAAGACTGAAATGATTTTGACAGTATTTATTATATCACATAACAAAAATCCCATCACATAACAGTGGTCTATGAGAATAATTAGATGTAATTAATGTACATGTGACAGGGACATAGGATTGGTAATTCCTAATACCCAATGTTGTTACTATGAGGAACGCCAGCCCAAAGAAAACTGATTCTGCCAGTCTTCCTCCTGGCTTCAGCATTATCTTTAATACAGGAATAGTCCAGGACTAACCTGGCAAATGAAAACTGTTGGTGCTATAGCTCCTCAACAAAATGATACTGTGAGGTAGGAATAATCAATCCAACCTCCCTGACCCAGGTACTTTCCATTTTTAAACAGTTAATTTTTAGGGTATAGATATCCTTTAATATAATATAAAGCAAATTTACTGTAACTAGCCTACTATACATATTTAGTTGTGTCCTTATTAAGAGGGTGTACAAAAGTGGGATGCAAAGGTTGACTACACAGTACTACAAGGCTGTTGAGGCCTATACATTTTTCAGTTTTTTGTAAGGATAGCGCCATGCTTAGGATTTTAAATGTATGGCATAATAATCTCTCTGAATAGTAATAAAAAGAAATGAGAATGCTTCTGCATTAGAACACATTTACTTTTATCTTTATGTAGTGTGCATTTCACCTCGATTTTACTGAAATATATGCTACAAAAATCACTTTTGAATGGCTTCCATTTACCGTTGGTCATTGGCATTCAATGTCCATCCACCTCTCATGCTTATTTATGCTGTTTTCTATTTTTCCTAGCTCTTTAGTTTAGAAAATTATAATTCTCTCATTTAATTGTATGATCTGCATCCGGGAAAAAATCTTAATGATGCTTTATTAGATTAGATGATGCTGATGTTTAGCAGAATTATTAAATTTACTCAAGGGAAGAGATTTGCTAGTTTTCATACAAATAAATGAGTATATGAAAAGAAGCACAGTTGTTTTAGTGAAATAAAATATATCTCTGCAATTAACAACAAAATCTGGTAAAAATTAAGCTCTACGTTTCAGTTTCATTTTATATAAATATTTGAAAAAGTGCATACAATTAAAGAAATGATGTCTCCTATAATAAATAAGCCTGGTTCAACACCTTTCATATTGGAAAATATACAAAATGAATACTGTAAGTAGGTTTACTGCACATTTGTGTTTGTAGTCCATGAAATGGATGGAACATGTTCTGATGATAGCCTGTGTAGAAGCTGAAACATGTTAACCTTTCTGTGAGAGTGCATCCATCCATTACGATACATATATATATTTGTTTTAATATAGTTGATTAAAAGCTAAGTTTTATAATAGACCCATGAGTGCCTCCTCTTTTGCAGTTTGTATATCCACTGTGGCAAGGCACCCGGTGACATTTATTTAGTAGTCGGCTACATATAGGGCTACGTCTCGGGGTTAGCCATAGCCTAATGGCCATCACAAACAATGATGATTACATTTAACAAGACATAACATTTAAAGGGATGCTAAGACCCTCCCATCACATGCATAATTATCAAGCACCTATAGAAACAATATACAATTCATATTGCTATATATATATATATATATATATATTGTGACAGGAGATGGTCTGGTTATAGAGGGAAAATATATAAGTCCCTATTTGCTGTGCAGCGTCTACCCTGAAAGGTGGAATAATAGGCCCAGAAAAATATGTGTGTGTAGATACAAATGCAGGTTGGATTTGTACAGACAGTTTAGGGTCTCTGGGTCTGGAACAAATGGAAAGCAGGTGGGCTGTTTGTTCCATTCCACTGGTAATCCTGCACAGCTCTTTGGTTAAGACCTGAGAGGCCAGGTAGATGTTACACCTGTGCTAATAAGGACTGTTAAAACAGGAGTCTGGGGTGTGTGTGTCTCTCTCTCTCTATCTGCACAGAGGCAGGGAGCTGTGGGGGAAGAAATCAGAACCTCACAAGTAAGGCACTGTGTTTGGAACTAAACTTATTTTGTTTTCTATTGTGTTATTTATGTGTTGGTGTGGAGTAGCTACCCAACGATAGATAGTTTGAACTGTATAGCCAGCGCTATGGTGCAAGGGTTTTGTTTTGTTTATTTTGTTTTATGTTAACACCAGTGAAGACCATTAAAGACTGTTAAATTGCCTTTAAGCCTGAACTGTGTTGCTTCCTTCCCTGAAAGACTGTGGAGTATTTCCCATAACAAGGCCCAAGCAGCTCTTAAGGGCCAATCTGTCACAATATATATATATACATTTAACCTTAAACATTTTAATCACAAATCCCAAACATATAAGGCATTCAACCTATAGACAACCAGAGACCACAAGGTTTAGACACATTGATAAAATTATAAGAATACATATCCGTTTGGGAGTCCTTAGAAAGCGAGACATCTGGTGAGTGCTTTGTCTAAGGGCTAGATCCGCAATTCATGGAAATCCGCTGTGGAACCAGGTTTGGATCCGCGATCCGGTCCATCTCTACTGGCATCCTTGAGAACACCGGCACCCAAAAATTTGGAATATAGGTGGAGTTATATATATATATTTTTTTTGCCTGCACCCCCAGTGACCTGGCTAAAGTCACACACTCGGTCATGAATCGCAAGAGTTTATCCTACACGGAGGAGGAAAAACAATGGATTGTGGGTAGTCTCGAGGGCTTGTGAGACTTCCTAGTAGTTTCACCCACTACCTCCAGAAAACAACGGCAAGAGACCATGATGAGGAGACACATTGATCTTGAGCTTCATGTTCTAACACTGTCAGAATACTTTTCACAGCATCGCATCCCCAGTGGACTTCGGATACATCTGCGCCCTACTTTATTTCTGGAGAATGAAGAGTTCAAGCACAAGTAGGTACAAATATTAAACAAATGATCTGGAGACATTATGACCCTTAACATTGAATTTTCAAGCAAGGAGATTCACGCGATAAATGGGGAATTGTCTAAACGTGATGTAGAGCTGTCAATGTCATGACTCCGGATGACTTTAATGCTTTAATAGCAGAGTTGGAAGTGGAGGCTAAATGCAAAAAGTTTGCTCGTGACGCTATTGATTATGAGCGGGGGGGGGGGGGGTGTTTAGAATTGTTTACAACCCCATTTCCTGGAAAATAAAAATGTACGACCCAGGGCTCACTCTCTAGTGAATACATGTGGGATACGCTAATGAGGGGCATGATTTTTTTAGCCCAAGGTGGAGACGGAAGACACGTAGAGGTAGATTGAAGATTAACAAATGTAGAGTTCTCAAAACCCCAGAGACAGCCTCAAGCAATGGCCAAACATCACATCAGGAAATAGCGGTAATCAACTTGTCCATTTGGACACTCTCTGACATTGAGATATAGGTATTTGGATTGGGCATTTGTCCCAGTACTAAATTAGGTGGATATTGACCTTTATGCTTTTTTCCAATGGCTTAGGTTGAAGGCACATTTTCAATGTAAACCAGCAAGTCAATTTGATTTGGCTGACCACGTGGTACTGAAAACTGAGGACTTAGTATCATTACTATTCCAATTACATTGGAATGAAGGACCAACTCACTAGTACTCGTTTGGATATCATCTTTGTTAGATGGGCCCACGTTATTCACAATGTTACATGCTCATTCCCTTGTGTCAAAAGAATTAAGTTGTGGTGCTTACTGAAAATATCTATAACATGGACACCTATTTCCAACTGCTACGATTGAGAAAAAAGGAACAGGACTTTTATCTCTTGCGATTACATCGCTGTCTCCAAGCACATAAACCAGATAAAGGACCACTTTTATTGCAAAGTATCTGCTAAAGTAGTACTATACGCAATTATATAAGTACTTGCAATTAAAAGTGAGATCTTGGAACTTTTACATTGTCTATTTGAACTAAACAGCCTAACCATAAAAGATTGTATGGGGCCCTCCCTCATATATTGGGGGTGGTTGATATATGTTCAACTGTTGTTATAGTGTAACTTTGGAGGCACTATAATAAAATATGTGTTCTATGTGAATTGATAACTGGACTCATCCTTTATTGAGTAAGTGGTATTTTTTTACTTGTGTATAGGGGTTGTATTATTTCGAGCTAAGAGTGCCATTATCAGATACTTTGTTTCTTGGTCTTATTAGTACAGGACATTTATCTGCCAGGGTGTGTTCCTCTCTGATTATCACCATAACAAAAAGATCTCTAGGGGCTTTAGAGTTTGAAATACCCCTACTATAGGCCGATACCATAAGGAGTTCTGCACACGTTGGTGCAGTATTCTTAACAAATGTTCGTTCAACCTCATGTTGCAAGTGGGCAAGGAATTAACATGTGTATGATCAGACTTTCAAGCATTAGAGACCAAACATACCAACACACTTAATATGGGAAGAACTTGTAATTGGATGGAGAAATTGTAAAATAAAATAACAAAGTAGTTCTTTTTTTTGTTATCTACTGTATGCAGTTGCCAAGGCAACAATATTATATATGTCCATTAGCTTCAATTGCAGGACATAGCAATTATATCTAATCCTGGAGGAAGCTAGACAGTCCTATGAAACACACTGATGAAAAAGGTTTATAAAGACAGAAATGTTGACATATGACTACTTAAAAGAGATTACATCCTCTTAAACACTACACAATAAATCAACTATCTTTTTAAAGAAATTTCTTATTAACTTTGCTGTCTGCTTTTCACTTTTCACTTTTACTCCACTGCTGTGTACAGTATACCGTATATACTCGGTAAATTTTACCTTAAAGGGTATCTCCACCCTAAACAAAAACTTTTAGTATAATGTAGGGCTCCACTGCCCGCCCCCAACCGCATTGTCAGATTTAAAAAAAAAAATAATTCTGAACTCTACTTAGAGCCCTTTGCTCCCATGTATTTCTGATCCGGCTCCCTGCTTGCTGGAACTTGCAAGCAGAGGCTGGGCTGTGATTGGCTGAGAGGCATGGCTGCTGTCAATGAAAGCGCTGTGGGAATGAAGGGCTGTAAGTAGAATCTTTTTTTAGAAATCTGACAAAGCAGTTGGGCGTGGGCAGGTGATCCCTAGACTTCAGTGTTTTTATGGTAGGCGTTGGCCAGCCATGGAGGGTATGAAAGAGCTCCCCTGCACATGCCACTGTTCCCTCAGACGATCCATAAGGAGCAGAGATTTAAGGTAAGATTTTTTTAAACTACACAGTGGGGGCCAGTAGTGGATTACATTTTAGTTTGGGGGGTGTACATGCCCTTTAAAATCATCCTGAAAGTCTCCACTCAGCTTATATTCGGGTCTGGGCTGATCTGAATGCTTGAAGGAGCAGCTGGTCAAAAACACATAGCCGTGGGAAAACAAAAGCTGTATCCTGTAACATACAGAATCCTCTATTTCGGTGGGCTAGGTAATTGTTGTCCTGCTCACTCATAGATCAGTCCAGACTGCAAGGGAAATGGAAAAAAAACAAAAAAACAAGTAACAGGATTCAACAAACATCTCTAAAGAAGGGACCTTTAAGTATTCAGGCTGCACAGAAAGGTATGCAGGGCACATCTGTGTATCAGGCTTTGTATGGGGTTGCATATTGGACTTTCTATGGGGCTGTGTATGAGGTTTTCTATAGCACTGTATGTGGAACCATCTATGGGACTGTCTATAGGAGAAAGTCTGCCCCAGCCTTATACTCGAGTCAATCAGTTTTACTAATTTTTCAGGTAAAAATAAGTACCTTGGATTATACTTAAGTAATGTGTCACAATTTCCCATTTATTTAAAACTGTAGTGTTGCACCCTTCCTGGTCACAGATTAAAGACTGTTCTAGTAGTTCAGAAAGCTGCATTGTTATTACTTGAAAGAAATACTAAAAGCAGGAATCATAAGCAGGAATCATTAATGAAGAGCATCCCCTATTGAAACCTAATACTGTTATCAATTTAAACCCAACTGTTTAACCCTGTGTGACATTTTGGGCCCCTACAACATTAGTGTTTTATGTTAGTCTACAGAACTGAAATTGAAATTTCCAATGCATACAACCAGGGGTGCTTCTTTCATTATGAGAGTTGAAAAACTCATGCCAGGACTATGGCCATGCACTCCTACTCGTAGGTATGCGTGTGCATTGGAAAGCAATTTGCAGAGCAAAAGTGTAAAACATTAACAAAAGTAAACAATTTTAAGGGTTGACGTTTCTATAAAGGCCAACAGTGTTTAGACAAAATAGGTTTCTATACAAAGGAAATAAACCTCTACTTTGTTGCAATAAAAGTGGCCAAATAAGTCTAAAACCCATGCTACCCAATGTAAAAAAGTGTGGGGATTTAAACCCGACATCCTTTAGACTGTTTGTTTCTAAAACATTTGCTTTAGCAGGTGAGCCACCACTCAAAATGCAAAGAATTCAGGTACATTTAGAAGCTTTATCTTTTGCTAGGAACAGAAAAATAATTTTAAAAAGTAGGATAACAAGCAGCTTTCAAAGCCTTATCAGGGACTTCCATATTGGTGTGGAGTCAGTGTGAATATTGACAGTGATAGCTGGGGTCAGGGGGCATGGCTCTTTGTTGACTACATGGGCTGTGGTTTGTACTGGCAACAACATAAAAGCTTACCTAGTTACAGAATCTATTATTTGCATGTACTAAATGCAACTTCCTAGAGAATAATCTTACAATGTATAGGTGTTGTGGGGGGGAAAGCTTTTATATTCAGATTTTTAAAAAAAATCTAAGTTTAGTTTCCCTTTAATATAGTAGATTAACAAAGAAGACTTTTTGTACATATTATAACATAACTAATGTGAGCTTTGCGTAAACTGCATGTTTTTAAGGATTCATACACACATGTGAACTCGGGTCTGATGTGGTAACTATGGCCATTTACCTACTATTATTATTCTGTGTGTTATTACATTCACAGTACCTTCTAAATGGCAATTGCCTTGAGTGTTGGTCTGCAATATTTTAATTGATGAATAAAGGAATCCAGGTAATCTTAACAGAATCTTTCAGCAAGTAAGCAGCAAGTAAGAAGTATAGCAAACATCTGATAGTAGTGCTCTAGCAAAATATAAATGACCTACTGTATGTTTACAGAACAAAAAAAGCATTGCCTAGAAACACTTTGGCTTGATATTACACTAATTATATGATTGGTTGGAGCAAACTTAGCACCATTTTTAACAAAAACTTTTATTGAATAACCCTGTAAATGTCCACTAAATGCTGAAGCCACCAATTAAATGTTTCGTGCATTTGCATGCATTTGCCCTTCCAATGCTGAGAATTTTTACACGTTGATACAGTAAAGGCCATTAAGTGGCTAAATAAGTGTAAAACACATGATACCCAATTTAATATTGGGTTAGCATGGGCTTTACACTGAAGTATCAGGGCCTGTGCCATTTTCATTAAGGTCGCCAGGCCCGCAATTTGGGACCTTGAATGGGTAAATAACGTGCTTTGTGTTTATTACCTTGCTCTGCAAATGCTTTGATGTATGTATGTATTAATGTATGAAAGGAATTATAGATGTATCCAGTTTCAATTCGGAATTGATAGTTTTGAAAATTCGTGGATCTGACGTTTTTAGCATAAACAATGCAATATTAGAAAATCAAAAATGTTACAAATTGTTATCGATTATTCAAAAATTGTGCTATAAAAATGGAAAACTTCCAATTTAATTGGGTTCAAAACAGATTTTCAGATTCACAACAGGAAGAGGAAATCTGCATTCTGCCTACTGCATACATTATTCCATGTACCGGTAAGCATTCCCTGTGTGCGAGAGAGCTTGTAAAATGAAATTATTTCTAAAATGGTAAAAAGAATAAAAATGGAGAAATCCTCCAGAGAGCACTATCTGCATATTTGTGTGCCTTTGGGAAGATTTAATTTGCCATATACGGTAAAATATTTTACCATTATACAGAAAATAAATGCTGGAGAAACTGCAAACAAAAAGGCACTCTATTGCATAGCCTATGGGGATTCCCACAAATGTATAAATTATGGGGAAATATTTCTTTTAATGTCTAAACTCATAGGTTATCCGATAATCACCACAAAGGGCCTTACTAAATATTGATATGATACCCATAATACAAACCTCCAAACAATGATATTCCATACATTAACAGCAAAAAAGATTGCCACATGCCAAAATTGGAAAAGTATACCTTCTATATCGGAAATAAAAAATAGAGTTGATATAAATGGGAAGTATGAAGAAATATATAGTCTCCCTAATAAATCCCACCATAAATAATTAAATGGGGTGCCTGGCTACAGATAAACAACCTATGACTAAGGCTGGGTACACACGGGCAGATTTTTCGGGCCAATCGACCGATACTTTCGTGTATCGTTCAATTGGGCCGAAAAATCTTTGCCGCTTTCGGGCACCACCGCATCCGATCTCGATCGTCTGAACGGATGATCGAACATGTCGGTAAGTCACGCCGATCATGCGTTTTCCTATGGGACTGCATGATCGGTCGCACGAACTGTCGGCCGCGGCCACTATTGCCGCGACCGACAGACATGTGTCCCGGCTGAGCGGGTGCTTGGGACAAATATTAGTTTCCAAAAATATCTACTTTAGGGTGGGTACACACAAAGGGACTCATGTGTACCCACCCTAAAGTAGATATAGTTGGAAATGAATCAGTAATCTCTAGTAATTACATATTTTCTGTTTTTCTTATGTTTTTTTTAATGTTTTTTTTATTTTTTTTTTATGTTTTTCTTCTTACCACTATTAATAACAATAATTCTATCACTGTACAAGACTTATACAGGGAGATGTAATAAAAGTTCTTATTGTTAAAAATGGTGCTAATTTTGCCCCAACCAATCAGATGTTATTTACTATTTATAAGCTAACATCTGATTGGTTGGGGCAAAATCAGCACCATTTTTAATGATTAGAAACCTAATGGTAAAATATATATTTTGAACCAAAATGTTAAAATAGTAATGCAAAGTTTAACTGAATATGTAAAATCAAAAATGCTGTTTTACTTGTTTGTTTTCTTTATGGCTTCTCTTTTTTCTTTGTTAATTTAACATTTTGGTTCAAAATATATATTTTACCATTAGGAGATTAAAAAAAAGGCATTTTCAGCATAGATTGAAACAAGAAAACAAATTACTTTTATAATTAACATTAAATGCAAATACTCCTCCATAATGAATGTTAATTGAACTGCAACAAATTTTCCACCATTATATACTGTAACATAAATGGAGAAGCTTGCAATCAGTACAAATGCAATAAAACTCTGCTAACACACAATGGTACTGAGATTTTTAAGAGCATGTTTACCCTTAAAACAAAAAAACTGGCCGATTATTAGTTACCTGCTCTGAATCCCAACTAATATGCTTTGCATTTTATTACCTGCATTATTATTGTCCCCATTCTGGCAGAGTAAGATGGCCCCACTCTCCAAGGCTGTGACTGCTGATATCACCACCAATGATTGACTGCTATTTTACCTGCTGCCTCTACTGCACATGCTCAAGCATATAAAAAGCTCTTTGAGCAGAGGGAGGAGGCAGAAACCTTTTCCAGAAAGGAATAGAACTTATTATTAAATATATGCTTTCAAATGCATTTAATAAACTGGGAAAAATAACAGTTGGGGTTGTGGGCAGATAACTGACAAGCAGGGCCGGATTTATACTTTTTTCTCCCCAAGGCAGCTTGTTCCAATCTGGTTTCACCCGAGCGGCATGTTTTTGCTCAGGTAACATTTTCTTTTACCATTTTTAACAATAAAAACTTTTATTGAATCTTCCTGAAAGTGTTTAATTGGTTCTAAATATCTGAATCTTCTCAGAAAATGCTACAATACTGTTTGTATGAAAAAAGCCTAAAATATACAGCAAGGTTGACTCATGTCTGAAGGCCAGGCTTGCCACACTGCATTAAATGGCACACAATTCAAACTTTTGTCCAGCACCACCCAGCATTACTGTTGGTGTTTTCCAGTAACAATACCCCCCTATACATGACCACTTCGGGAGGGAGGGGGAATCAGGATCTCTCTCTTGCCTAATCACTAGAATACAGAAAGATTCTATTTAATAGTGAGCACTGCATCCCTAGAACAATGAATAGGTGTACTGTTTATAAAAAATGGATTTTTATAGTTCAGACCAATTTAAATAATCTACGATATGGGATTGTATTAAAATCAATTAATTTTTAACCATGTCCCAATGCGATAAATAGTCATTCACTGCTTTCCTTCTCCCTACATTAGGGAGTGACAGTGCAACCAGTTGGTAGATAAGTTACTTTTGTATCTTTTTCAATTCCTTTACAGGTTAAGCCTTTACCAGTTGTAACATTTTACCCATCTGCTTTTTCTTGGCTGGATGCCCAGATGAAGAAGATACATTTCAGAGACACATTTGTTCTCTGTGATTACTGCAGTATGCAATTCATGTTATAACAAATACTGAGGACTTAAGTCGAGTCACTAGTTTGTTTTTAAAAAGGGTATCTCCACTCAAGTTGGGCCAATTAGTTTTATCGAAGAACGGGTGGTAAGGAGCTGTGTCTTACCTCCCGTTCTTCAATTAAACAATCCGGAGCCAGAACAGAATGTAACAAACTTACCCGCTCACTTGCTCCTCCGGTGCGTCCTCTGACAGGTCCCGACTGACTCTGTCTTCTATTCGCATGTGGGGAGCTAGCGAGCGGGTACGTTTCTTACCTTCTCTCCCGGCTCCTGATCGTTTTATTGAAGAACGGGGGTAAGATACAGCTCCTTAACCTCCTGTTTGTCAATAAACTAAATTCCAAAAATCTGTTTATGTGAGTGGAGATACCCTTTAAGGGTGGACATAGAGGCCTTTAATCATTACTTATGGATCAGAAACTGCTTATTGAAACAATTTATATCTTTCCTTTCTAGAAGCTTTATACACAATGATACAATTCTGTTATGTTTGTGGAATCTTTTACTAGAGCAGTCCAGTCCTTTCCTTATTCTCTCTCTAGGGTACAGAGGTGTACTGTAAGCATGCCTGAATTAAATGAATGAGGGGAGGATGGGATTTTAAATGCTCTTGTCAAAAAACTTTACAGACTTTACTATTTTAGAAAGGCAGTTGATACATTACTTTAGACAGAAGTCCTTGTGTTATAATTGATTTAATCACTAGCTCTTCTTTAAAAAAGATTTAGACACAGATTTAGACTTTCAGACCCCAGATCAGTTCCTAAAGTGAGATATTCTCAAAGATTTATCAATTTCCAACATTTCCTATATTTTTCAATTTCCAGATCTGCAATTTTTCGCAAACACCGTTCTTTCTCAAAACCAGGTCTCATTACTACATAATAGCTTTAATTGTATTTCTTATAGCTAGTCTTAAACATGTCAATTGCCTCCTCAGATCAGGATAGTATTTACGATTCCATGTAACATATTGCAATGAATCGCTAGACACCTAAAATAAACACATTTCTTTTGAATTTGATTTTTAATCAAAATGGTGCAAAAAGTGTTCAGAAAAATTCGATGACTGTTTGAGATCAATGTATCTTTACTGCCTGATCTGTACAGTTTGAAAAACACATAAATGCCCTGAAAAGATTCACTTTTCTTAGGGGATCGACGGAGATAAGTTATAGGTATTCTTGACAAACTTACAGATAAATCAAATAAGTGTAGAAATTTTGTAGAATTATACAGCATATAAACAAAATGTTATACACTTACAGATGGATTCCCCAATGGCGGAAAATATCGTGGTACGGTATAAAGATGAGTGAAGCCAGTGTAAAGGAAAATATAAATAAATTATGGAGTTTAATGAGTTTGAGGGTTATCTTTTTTAAAGCATGTGTATTTGTGTTGAACTTTCCCTTCAAGCTACAAGAAGTAAAGACGATATTTTCAAAGCTTCTCACTGGGTGTACTAAGAGTTGTGATCCAGGACTTGTTTTGAAGGTTAGCCAGCTGAATTTTACTTAAAGAGGAACTGTGGTCTCTATAAAAATGGACCTTTAAAATTACTCCAGGATCATGCTTCTAGCTTCAGTCTATCAAAAGCTACAGCAGCATAAAGTGTGTTATTAATTGAAAGTACTGTGATCTGTGAAAAACAGAATTTTGGGATCTGTGTCTAAGTTTAAGGTTGGAGCATGCTCACTGCTGGGACAGAGCATTATCAGCTTTATCATTAGCCCACCCCAAACATCTAAATAATTTTAAAGCTAGCTACAAGCCTGAAAAGAAAACTTTTTCTTTCCCTAAGGTGTCCATAGGTAGAGGAAAGGACAAATAATGGGTACAGGTCTGTAACTAGCTTCAGGAAGGATAGATTTTTGGGGGTGGGGCTTCTTAAACAGAAATTCATGTGACTCATAGAGATTCAGACTGACAGCACTTGTATGGAGACCGCAGTTACCCTTTAACCCTAATTTTTTCAATTTTAAAAGTGATATTTTAAGCTTGAAATACAACATAACACTAACTGTATTTAAACAAAAAAAAGGGTTCAAACTTTAAACAAATGTGAATGGATAGAGACATATAGTTGCACAAAAACATTTCTGTTTTGGGGGACTTTAATTTGGCTTAAGTTCTCCAAAAAATTAACACTTTAACACTTGTTTTATGAGTTTAAGAACAAAATGAAATCCACAAGATTACTGCATCTATTAGTAGATCTCCTTGCTGGCACAACAATACCACGCATACACACATACTTCAAGTGTTACAGCTTCACTCCATTAGGGAAAAAAAAAAGTCAATGTACTGCTAATTTCTAGTTTATTAGCAGCCGTTCAATTCTTTGATTAACTTTATTAAAAAAAATTCCCAAGATTATTAGAAAAAAATATTTGAATGCTAATTCAAAGTAAAATGTACAGTAACATGATTGCTCGAGTAATTATTACTTATTCACCTGCCGTTTTGCAGTATGCGAACATTTCTTTTGTGTTGTTAGTACTTATTCTCTAGGCTTGTGCTGACCTATACAGGTATGTCATTTGACCAAATATAAAATATCAGAATAGTGAAACGTGTACAAAAACACAATTTATGGATGAAATAGGGCATGTTCTAGGTAATTATCAAATAATTTCCACATGAAGGTTAAGAAGAACTATACTATATGACTGCTTTTTCCCATCCCTAAAGTTGTCCTAATTGAAGATATTAAGGGTTATTAAATAAAAGTTCCTAGCTTTGAAAATGGTGCTAATTTTGCCCCAACCAATCAGATGTCAGCTTTCAAATGTTAAATAAGATATGATTGGTTGGGCCAAAATTAGCACCATTTTAAAGGGCATGTCCACCCCCAAAACTATAACCCCCCCCAACTACTGGCCCCATCATGTAGTGTAGTTTAATCCTTACCTCACATCCCAGCTCCATAAGGTTTCCGTGTAGTCCCCCCCCAAAGTCCCAAAAACTGCCCACCAGGAGCATAGCAGAGTCCATATAGGACTCTGCCTCCTATCTGGCCTCCGGGAGAAGTTTGGCATGTGTACTGCAGCCCTTCTCCCCCTCCCTTTAGGTATATCATTCCCCTGTCCCCCCAGCCCCAACCGCTATATTTGTTATTTAGAAAGGCCCAAACTTTACTTACCTTCCCTCTTTCCTCCACCGCACTGAACTCCCAGCAGCCGCGTCCGTGATTGGCTGCCACTCAGCCAATCACAGACGCGACTGCTGGTCCCGCCCCTCTGCTTGCATTTTCTCGCAAACAGAGGGCCTGGCAGTGCGGTGGAGGAAAGAGGGAAGGTAAGTAAAGTTTGGGGCACTTTCTAAAATAACAAATATAGTGGCTGGGGCTGGGGGGACAAGGGGAATGATATATCAAAAAACATACCCTTTAAAGAAGATAATGATAATGGATATCTAACCTACTGTTTTTTATTTACTTAGATTCAGTTTTGTCTGGTTTGGGAAAACATCCATTATTTTAAATCTAAAGTCTGCAGAAGTTTATTGTTGGTGGTGGGAAAAAAACTGGCAATTTTGTAAACGGACTATATTCAGGATTATGAGTTTAATTAGAGGAATCCTCATCAACCATAGAGCAACAAGCAGTTACCAATCTAGTTTCTGTAGCCTCTCTTCCAATCTATGCAAAGACTAAAGGTTGGTACACACAGTACAGATTTTTAAAAGATGGTAGACAGAATCTTTAAGATCTATCGTTCATTTTTTAAAGATCCCCCTTAACACAGTCCAAAGAGTTCTGCTAAAGTAAAGTATAGGGAGAACGTTCAGGGCTGCACATTTCCTTCAGCCATGGCTGACTCCCTATACTTAAGAACAGGAAGATGACAGCAGCTGAAGGAAATTTTTGGGCAGTTCCAAGCGATCCCGAGGCAGACAGTGAACATTCGTTGCCTCAGGAAAGCTTGAAACTGTGGTGCACACATTACGGATAAAGGGCCAATACGGTCAGTATGTGTCTCCAATGCTACACAAACCCCAACCACTTCCTGGCAGCCTCAGAGAAACCATAAGCTATTAATAATTCACTCTAAAGAACCGTCCCTAAAGGTTATATTATGCCTGTGCTTCAAGCTTTGCATGCACAGAGGTGGCATGGGGAAATCTTAAGATGTCCTTTAAAAGAAGTTTAGTCTTTAACTTCAGAAAGGGATTTTCACTGTGAGAAAGGTAAATGTATTGAACTGTCTTTCATTGGACGTGGTGATGGCAGGTTCATTGGATAGTTAAAAAGAAAAAGCTTGATGAGTTTCTAAAAATAAAGAATGTTATATGTTACAGATATTGATACATAAAGTTGGAGTTGATCCAGGAAGAATTTTTCCCCTTCATACAATTTTCCTTCCTCTTGATCAACTGTTTGGCAAGAAATGTGGGTAGTTGGTTGGAAGTGTGCCTTTATTTAACCTCAAATACTATCCTATATTGTCAATTCATAGCTGTGGTTTTGGTGATAATGTAGCTGTCATAACTATACTGCACAGTATTATAATACTGTATAGATTGGTCACAGGGAATTTCTGATGTATTTCAATACATTATATCAATATATTACTGAGTTTGCATCAATATGGAACTGATTTGTTGGATTTAGAAAGTATTGTATAATACTTTTTGTAATGTGCTACACTAAATATACCTGAAGGAATACTGCGGTCTGTGACAAGCACTGTTTACTAATACTGATGGACACAAAACCGAACTCAAATTGAGTTCGAGCTGAACTTTATGAGTTTGGACGAACTCAAACTATTCAAACTAGTTTGTTTTTCAGACTCGCGGCTGTATTTTTGATAATTATCAAAAAAAATCGATAATTATTGAATTTATGAGCTGTTCGCTAACCCTAGAATGTATCGTTTGCTAACCCTCGATTGTATTGTTCATTTTTGGTAATCCTCAAATGTACCAATCGTTTTTGCTAACCCTAGAATGTATTGTTCGCTAACCTTCAAATATAGCCTTCGATTTTCGGTAACCCTCAAAAGTATAGTTCATTTTCGGCAACCCTCAAATGTATCGATCGTTTTTGCTAACCTTAGAATGTATCGTTCGCCAACCCTTGAAAGTATAATTCGTTTTCGGTAATCCTCAAAAGTATCATTCGTTTTCGGTAACCCTCGAATTTATGGTTCTATTTTTGCTAACCCTCGAAAGTATCATTCGCTAATCCTCGAATCGGACGTAAGCCTCGAATGTAGCTTGCGAAAAACCTGACAATTGCCCGCTCATGTTTAAAAAGTGTTTTAAAAGTTTTAGTGATAGTGACATGTTCCCCAGACCATTTCCTATGTGCCACAGCCATTTACAGTAAGTTACCATTTTTAGTTTAGCTGCAAATCATCAGAACTTTTCAAACTATCACTCCCCCACTGACTTTAATGGGTCTGAATTCGAACTTTCACTGAAGTTCGAAAGTTCGAAAACGGACTGAACCGGCCACCTCTATTTACTAACATACAGTGTGCTGTACTTAATTAGGCAATGCTAGTCAACAAAGCACATTTGAGAATGCAAAGTTCCTTGCTTTATATATACTCAAAATTGCTACTATATTTGTGATTTTTAAAACTTAAAATAAAAAATGTCCCCACAGAACACTCAATAGTCTCTGCATGGTAAGGTTCTAGAACTGAGAAAAACTGTCATTGTTATAATGCAGAGTTAAATATTAAAAGAACAATTAAACACCCCCCCACCCCCACACACACAAACATAGATTTGATATACACACAATAAGGACCCAATGGTCATACCTTAGCTATTTAATGTTCATTAGTATATATAATTAAAGGGGAAAAAACTAAATAAATAAAAAACAACAATAAAACATCATAGAAAGGCCAAACAAGAAGAATAAAGGGGGAAAAATCCTTTCAGACTCAAAGTGACAATCAGGGAAGATCCCTGGATTAATTTTTTTAAATTTTGAATTCAATTTTAGAAACTTATCTAGCCCACTTTTAAAGCTATTCAATGAACTTTGCATTACCACATCTGCTGGAAGACACAGTTTCACCGTTTCACTGTAAAGAAACCTTTCCTAACCTAAAGATGAAAACTCTTTTCTTCTTAAAGAATGTCCACGAGTTCTTTGATATGGCCTGTTAGTGAACAATGCACCATAGAGTTTATTATATGGCCCATTAATATATTTGCATAAGTTAATTATTTCCCCATATAAGCGCAAGTTCACCAGTGTAAAAAGCCCTAACTTGTTTAATCTGTCTATGTAGTCCAGTCCCTCTATCCCCTTTATTAATTTGGTTGCCCTTCTCTGAAGGTTGGGCTCTGAATTAGGAAAATTCACAAATCCCAGCACAAATGAACAGTAATGTGCGTCTGTCTGGTTCAGAGGGTGGGCTTAGCCTTAATGGATCAACCCTTTCAGGATATTGAAGATTTCTATCGGGTAATTTAATGTGCTACTCACCAGTTGAAGAATATCCGTAGAAACCATCTGCATGCAGCACATTGCGGTTGCCAAAGCACAAACAATAGTTGAGATGATATTCAGAGCACATACGCTGAATAACAAGTCCTGGGAAAAGACAGAGATAAAACATGAGTTTTAGTTATTTCATGCGATTGGCTCACAAAGATCTAACTGACGTGATAATAACTACTGTCACCTGCTCTATATTCAAAGCAAATTAATTCATCTGAAACCTGCATTCCTTCACTGCTTAACTCATCACTGGGTATTTTAAATATTCTGTGTTTTCCACTGTAGAGAGTAAAATATGATGACCAAAAAAAAAAATTGTATAGCAGGTGTTACTCAGGCTTTCTTCCTAAAATCACACTTGAAACTAAACTATCATATAAACTGTTCAGAGTAATCAAAATGTAGCTTTTCAGACAAGTCCATTTCAGACTCTGCAGACACGTTATAAATGTTGATATATTGCTGATGAGCTGTGCAAGCGATACACTTTCAATTTGTTTGCTCTAAACTCCATTCACCAATTCGGTCTAGAAACACTAATCACTCCAGAATCCATGACCCAATCAGTATTCCATAAGGATCTGCTATAAGAAGATGCAACACATAACTTGAAAGAGAAAGTATAAACTTTAAAGGAGAACTAAACCCAATTTTTTATGCTCCAGAATCTGAAAACAACCCCCCTAAAAACACCAATAAGCTATAAAATCCCACTTCAGTAAATTGTATTAAAGTAAATGTAAGCATGTTAAGAACTGGATGAAGTATTTATGTGTATGTGCAGTGTCAGACCACACCTCCTGACCTCAGTCACATGCTTCCTTGCTTTAGCTGTCTTGTAAAAGGATTGGCTAGATATTATTAATGGGTGTGACCAACTGTAACAAGTTTCTGCCATAGCTAAGGACTGAGCATGTGCAGAACATAATGGTCGTTGACCAAACTGTGTGATACTAGAATGCTGTGAAGTGAAGCACAAACCATATGTTATTTAGGTAAATTTCCCAGCACCCATATCAAAATGAGAGGTAAGACAAAGATTACTGGTTTTATATCAAGGTGTTCTGTCTTCTGGTTCAGTGTTATTCTGTGGCTTTAGTTGCCCTTTAAATTTGGTTTAAAGGCTGCACAAAGTCCTATTAATGTGAGTGTGAGTGTGTGCTGTGAGTTTTAGAACCTGCACATGTGATGCAGCTATAATGCAATCAAGAGATATCAGAGCTGAATCTGATTAGATCAGACACACTTGAACACAATTGGGTTGGGTAAGCATCGCAGTCTTAAGGTTTTGGGGGGTCCTGAAGGTTAGTATAGATTTTAGTAAGGGATGGACATGCCCTTTAACAGTTAGTAGTTTCATAGAAATAATTATTTACTGAATTTCCAAGAACCCAAAAGTACATTAACAATGTGCATACAAGTAAATAACCATTTACAATGGGTTAGCATGCCTGCTTGTCTTAATTGAGAAGAAACCCAAGGTGAGTAGTGCTGTTCAAATTCCCTTTCTTCTTTTGGACACAATTTCAAAAAATGTCACCCTCGCAGTTGATTTATATAGCGCTAGCATGGGGCTTTATAGTTGCATTAATATACAGGAGGAAAACATACATGTTACATACAAGGGTAGTGCAAGTAATACAAAGTGCAAATAATTTAAGTGCTGGTCCAGCAGCTTTCAGTGTGGTAAGTAACAGCATTACTGTGGTACAATAGGAAGGAGGTTATTGCCCAAAAGAGCTTATGATGTATAAAGCGAGGAAGGGAGTTTCATAGCAGAGGGGCAGCACAAGCAAAGTCACAAAAATGTTATATTACATTTGCTGCCATTTGGAGTGACATTTTTAGCATAACTAACAAAATTTAATTTAGTCCGATTCACAAATGTGAAATGAAATCAGAACTGCAGTTCTAGGTAAATAGCCCTGTACTGTATAAAGTATTGGGACACAAATCTTAACCATTGTATCTAAGGGGGGATGTAATAAAGGCTGCTAATAGCAAAAAAAACCCCAAAAAAACATGCTACCCGATGTAATATTAGGTCAGCGTGTGTTTAAGTTTTACCTTGAGAGGCCTGTGTCATCTCCATTAAAGGGTATGTCCACCCTAAAATGTATTTTTTTATATCCTGCTCCCCCATGTCCCCCAGCCCCAACCGGGTATTTTTTATATTCAGAAAGCCCCCCAAACTCTTACTTACCTCTCCTCTTTCCCCCGCTGCGCTCCCGGCCTTCTGCTTGCAAAATGCAAGCAGAGGGGCGGGACCGGCAGTCGCATCCGTGATTGGCTGCCGCTGGGTTCTTGCGATGCAGTAATCACTTAACTTATGGCATCACGTGAAGGTAAGGTAAGAGTAGTGCCAAATTAAGTATTACATCTCCCTGTGAGGGCTAGGCCACACTAGCGTGGTTTTCGCACGTTCGTGCACGTGTTTTGCGTTCATGATTGCACCCGGGATTTTCGGTAAAACGAAAATTGCAGAAATGCGGAAATTCCCGCGATTTCCAATGCGAATGCGATTGCGCGTCCATTCGCATTTTGGTAATGCATGCGTTCCATAACGGAAAACATCAAAATCAGATGCGCAAAATGCACAAGCAAAATGCACAAGAATCGCGTGTGATAACGCTCGAGATTTTGTGCGCAATTCCTGTGTGTTGCAGTGTGGCCTCAGCCTGAGTGTTTTATTCAGAGTTTTTATTTCATTGCTACGGGTGTATAAAATCAGAGCCATGAATTAGGGTTTATAAACATTTGTGAAAAAATAGGTATTCTGAAGAGCTCAATGAATTCAAGTGTGCTTTGGGATGTTACCAAAACAATAAGTCAGTTTGTGACATTTCAACCATGCCATATATTCCATATTTCTGTTTTCTCACTTTGCCGAGGAGCAATGTAAGTAAAAGTCACAAATGCTCTTTATATTATAACTGCACAGTCCCAACTTTCTCCTGGTATTAGCCGTAGGATAAGTACTGTATGTATGAGGATGCAGAGCTGTACAATGTTAGATTGTACAAAGTGTACAAATTCATACCAAGTAGGTAAGATAAGAATTAAAAAAAAAAAAAAAAAAATATATATATATATATATATATATATATATATATATATATATATATGTGCATTAATAGTGAATAGGTGCTTGAACTCTAAGACATAAGGAAAGAGGTCCCTGTCCCAGAGAGCTTACATTCTACTGTAGTTAGGTGGATAACATATAATAGGTGGAATGTGATATAGTGAGAATTCTTTCTGTAATTAAACAATCATATACTGTGTTGGAGTCCTAAAACTTAGGATGTCAGCTTAGATTAAACCTATTATTAGAAGTTTCTTGATAAATGTGGCAGGGTTTAGCATTCCAGAGGTAGGGAACAAAAGAGAACTGTTTATTGTGGGGGGGGGGGGCAGTTTAAGTGAAATTGTTCTGTGATGAGCCCAGTGTACACACGGGAACATATGGGATACTAGAGAAGTAATATAGGAAGGTGCACCAGAGTGAAGGGAATGTCTTAAAAGTTCCTGTAATAGAGATCTATAGTTAGGTTTCCCTAAAATCCTGAACAATGTTTTTCTCTCAAAGGGCATTTATACTGAAAAAAAAAAAAATTCAAAAAATTCAGTTGCTGCAATCTGTAATCCTTCCAAACTATCACTGTACCATTTATTTGTTGATCTGTCCCTATTTCTTTATATATCCAATTTGAAGCATCTTACATTTCAGCTGTCAATCAAGTTGCCTTATTATCAGATGGAATGGTGACAGAGTTTTGACAGTTGGTATGTGGGTAATTCCCTCTCCCAGTGCTGCTTCATAGTTATTACTGATCATGCTCGCCTAATATAAAAGTCTGGAAAGATGGAAAGGGGAGTGGGTAAAGGAGAGAGGTGGGAGTGGGTAAAAGAGAGAGGGGGGAGTGGGTAAAAGAGAGAGGAGGAGACTGAGCAAAATACATACTGGATTGAAGGCATGCAACAACACACACCTCGCTAGACATTTATTTATAGGTTAAGATGAGGAAAAGTCATTTTTTTCTCTGTATAATTGCCCTTTAAATGCTAAGGGTATGATTATACAATTTATATTATTTTAAGGCTAGCTCTGTATTAAACTCAGCCAGCTTAGTCCCTGTTCAATTATTGTGAGTAACAACATTTAATTCACTAGAATGACTGAGAAGAGGCAACCTGTTTTTCCTGCTGGGAAATATAATTATTTGGCAATAAAATAAACATTTGCTAAAATATGCTAAAAGCATTAGCATATTGTATGTGTTACAAACCGAATCAGCTGATATTATCAAAATCACTAACTGTATACGGTTTATTTTCATACACTGTGACAATTCATAAGAAGCAGTTTATGTGCATTTCAAAAATAGTGTCTTTTTATGTGACAGAGTGGCTACAGGGAGGACAGACAGGTATTTGGACTGAGAAAGTAGTAGTTGTATTTGGCACATAAAACGGGTAACTCTCTAGTTAGATTTCCCTTCAATATTTTATTAATCTAGCATTTGGTTTAAATTAATTGTATGCCCCTTTTGCAATATTTATTGATTGATTTTATGAGGTACAGACAGAATTTAGTGTGATCTTTCAATTTACAAGGTTAATTAAGTAGCATCAAATAGTAAATGGGAACAGATGTCAGCAGACAATCTAAGAAATTGGATGTCCTAATTGCTGCCTCTATATCAGGCTGTTAATAATGTGACATATATTCTCATGCACTCTGAACAATGCCCCGGTGTCAATATACACCCACATGTGTCAGTAAATGGTCAGTCGGTGGTTCGGGTGTTGCCTGCGCAGGTCACCTAGGCTTTTTAACCTAAATGCTTTTCGGAGTTTGCCCAGTCTTACTATGATGGTACAGTTCAATCTAAGCAATTAGATTGCGCTTTGAAAACGCATTGCAGCCTAGAGCACACAGTGTGGCTACCCACATTGTGAAAAGCTGGCATCTGATTCTCAAGCGTTAACATATCACAAAATGTGATCAGAAGTGTGTGAGAAATGCACCAGTGTGGACTGGCCCTAAGTAAACCTGAATTTATTAGTACCATGCGAATTGGGTAATTTTAAGAATTGGTCTTTAAATAGCAGTTAACAGTATTTAGCAACCCAGAGCTGTCAATTCTCTGTACTCCCTTGTTAAGAACCTATGGCCATCAGCATTACACACCCCAGTTTTTTTTGCCTCCATACATTAAGTATTATTTTGCCAGGGCAGCCACGAAAGTAAATATGGGCTAAACTGAGACACTTATTTGTTTTGTTTTTTTTTAATACATTTTATTAATGTTTCTGGATAGGATAGCTTGATAGCCATGATCAGTAGTCCACTTCTACTCTTAGTTCGGGATCAGGCCACTTTTGCAGAGTGCGTATTCCTACTGGTGAGTCCCAGGACACACAGAGTTTACAGTTTACCATGGTACAGCAGGATACCACGTCAGAGCGCATAGCTTCTATTATACATAGTTTCAGAACTAGGTTTACTATAAAGTGTATACAGAGAAAAAAGTTTCTGGGTAAGTTCTATCGAGAGAAGTCACTAAGGAATCAAATAGGATGGAGAGAGTTTAAGGCTATATAGATCCCCTCTCACATATTGATTTCTGGGCAACATCTCTGTCATTGCATCACATTGTAAACCAGCGGCTTACGTTGCACTGAAGATGGCTTAATAAAATCAAAGCAATCTGTAACTAGTGCTTTGGATTTGCATTTAGCTCAGGAAATGCTGTTAAAGACTCCTAAAAGGTGAATTATTTACTAAAGTGTTACCGTGGTGAGTGGAAAATTACCCTTAAGTCTCCATTCCTATTTACACACATGTTGTTTCAGTATATTTAGTATATTTGCCTTTCTGCATCCTCTACAGCATCTTGGCCTTCTCCCATCATTTTATTTTTTTTAACTAAACACTTACTTCGGGTTTAACTTGCTTTTTTATTTTTAGTTTCTATTTTAGACACTTGGGTAGGTGGTATTTTGCTCATTAACAGTACCCATTCCTATGTAGTATTTTCCTTAATCAAAGCTGCCAAAGCCCCCTGCTGTTGCCAGTCTTGCAGGCACAATGAAGAAGGTTGAGCTGTCAACCGCTACATATAGTAATTGAGCTCAATGCTCCTGCAGTTCTCCTGGGATAGAGGGAACATTTTTTGGTGGGAAGGGGGTTGGTTTCCCTTTAAAAGTAACCCCAAATGCTTTAGTATATTTGCTTGTGTATATATAACCTAATTCTGAAGGGATTTTTTTTTTTTTTAAACAAAGTTAAATTTGCTTTACTGAAGTTAAAATCTTTGTTAACATTATTTTTAAAACAAACATTAAATAACATTATATTATGGTCACTATTCTTTAGTCTTTAGTTAAGTCTTCTGGTTGATCCAGGGATACTTTCCGATGTCTTATTCAACCTCAATTACTATGTCTAAACTTGATATTAATTTATTTCAATGTGTTAGATGGTACTTGTTCCAGAGATCATCTTTTTTACTGTTTGGCAGTTCTATTCTCTAATCAATGTCAGGGCAATGGAATCCCCCATAATAAGAACATGCACAAAACTTGCCGTCTTTGCCATTTACATGAGGAGGTGAAACCTCCCTCTCACTAGCATTTGGTGTCTGTTTGTACAGACACCTCCACTTAATTTACACACTTTTGCTTTCTCTGCACAGCTTCACCCATATTGCTTCAACCTATCATTTATATCTGCAGATATCTATCTTTAAATTGACTTTAAGTCATGTTAACAAATACATACGCCTCTTCTTTCTTAATTTTCTCTATTATAACTATTAAAAAGCTACATTTACTGCACCTACATGTGATTCTGATTTGCCATGACATACTTTTAATTAAATACTACTAGTTCTAATCCCCCAAATTTTCCATCAGTTCAGCCTGATGAAGGGGGCTTAGGACTCCTGAAAGCTTGCTATTTTTTGGTCTAGTTAGCCATAAAAGGTTACACAACTCCATTTGGATGTACTTGTAAGCAAGGATGGTGGTACTATAAACCACTGATTTGTTTGTGAAGGAAACGGACAGGAATAATCTCATGCTTTCAGCTATCCTCCAGATGTTTAAAAACCTAAAACTCCCAGAATTTCTCAACTATAGAAGAAAGCCAGGGAATGCTGGGAGATGTAGTTTTCAAACATCGGCACATTGTTTAAGAATCCCTGGTTACATCATACCTAATGCCTGGAGTGTTTGTGTTTATTTTTAACTGTGTGTTTCATTGGGTGACTGCACTGGCGCACAAGAATCTAACCATCTAAGGATTTAATGTCAGATTATAGGTGGTGTTAGAGTCACGCAGAAGCTTAGACAGGATTACAATGCACCAAGAGGTTCCTGTTAAGAACCTATGGCCATCAGCATTACACACCCCAGTTTTTTTTGCCTCCATACATTAAGTATTATTTTGCCAGGGCAGCCACGAAAGTAAATATGGGCTAAACTGAGACACTTATTTGTTTTTGTTTTTTTTAATACATTTTATTAATGTTTCTGGATAGGATAGCTTGATAGCCATGATCAGTAGTCCACTTCTACTCTTAGTTCGGGATCAGGCCACTTCTTGCAGAGTGCGTATTCCTACTGGTGAGTCCCAGGACACACAGAGTTTACCAGTTTACCATGGTACAGCAGGATACCACGTCAGAGCGCATTAGCTTCTATTATACATAGTTTCAGAACTAGGTTTACTATAAAGTGTATACAGAGAAAAAAGTTTCTGGGTAAGTTCCTATCGAGAGAAGTCACTAAGGAATCAAATAGGATGGAGAGAGTTTAAGGCTATATAGATCCCCTCTCACATATTGATTTCTGGGCAACATCTCTTGTCATTGCATCACATTGCTAAACCAGCGGCTTACGTTGCACTGAAGATGGCTTAATAAAATCAAAGCCAATCTGTAACTAGTGCTTTGGATTTGCATTTAGCTCAGGAAATGCTGTTAAAGACTCCTAAAAGGTGAATTATTTACTAAAGTGTTACCGTGGTGACGTGGAAATTACCCTTAAGTCTCCATTCCTTATTTACACACATGTTGTTTCAGTATTTATTTAGTATATTTGCCTTTTCTGCATCCTCTACAGCCATCTTGGCCTCTGTCCCCATCATTTTATTTTTTATTTAACTAAACACTTACTTCGGGTTTAACTTGCTTTTTTTATTTTTAGTTTCTATTTTAGACACTTTGGGTAGGTGGTATTTTGCTCATTAACAGTACCCATTCCTATGTAGTATTTTCCTTAATCAAAGCTGCCAAAGCCCCCCTGCTGTTGCCAGTCTTGCAGGCACAATGAAGAAGGCGTTGAGCTGTCAACCGCTACATAAATAGTAATTTGAGCTCAATGCTCCTGCAGTTCTCCTGGGATAGAGGGAAACATTTTTTGGTGGGAAGGGGGTTGGTTTCCCTTTAAAAGTAACCCCAAATGCTTTAGTATATTTGCTTGTGTATATATAACCTAATTCTGAAGGGATTTTTTTTTTTTAAAACAAAGTTAAATTTGCTTTACTGAAGTTAAATATCTTTGTTAACATTTATTTTTAAAACAAACATTAAATAACATTATATTATGGTCACTATTCTTTAGTCTTTAGTTAAGTCTTCTGGTTGATCCAGGGATACTTTCCGATGTCTTTATTCAACCTCAATTACTATGTCTAAACTTGATATTAATTTTATTTCAATGTGTTAGATGGTACTTGTTCCAAGAGATCATCTTTTTTACTGTTTGGCAGTTCTACTTCTCTAATCAATGTCAGGGCAATGGAATCCCCCATAATAAGAACATGCACAAAACTTGCAGTCTTTGCCATTTACATGAGGAGGTGAATACCTCCCTCTCCACTAGCATTTGGTGTCTTGTAACAGACACCTCCACTTAATTTACACACTTTCTGCTTTCTCTGCACAGCTTCACCCATATTGCTTCAACCTTATCATTTATATCTGCAGATATCTTATCTTTTAAATTTGACTTTAAGTCATGTTTAACAAATACATACCGCCTCTTCTTTCTTAATTTTCTCTATTATAACTATATAAAAAGCTACATTTACTGCACCTACATGTGATTCTGATTTGCCAATGACATACTTTTAATTAAATACTACTAGTTCTAATCCCCCAAATTTTCCATCCAGTTCAGCCTGATGAAGGGGGCTTAGGACTCCTGAAAGCTTGCTATTTTTGTTGTCTAGTTAGCCAATAAAAGGTATCACAACTCCATTTGGATGTACTTGTAAGCAAGGATGGTGGTACTATAACCACTGATTTGTTTGTGAAGGAAACGGACAGGAATAATCTCATTGCTTTCAGCTATCCTCCAGATGTTTAAAAACCTAAAACTCCCAGAATTTCTCAACTATAGAAGAAAGCCAGGGAATGCTGGGAGATGTAGTTTTCAAACATCTGGCACATTGTTTAAGAATCCCTGGTTTACATCATACCTAATGCCTGGAGTGTTTGTGTTTATTTTTAACTGTGTGTTTCAATTGCGGTGACTGCACTGGCGCACAAGCAATCTAACCCATCTAAGGATTTTTAATGTCAGATTATAGGTGGTGTTATAGTCCACGCAGAAGCTTAGACAGGATTACAATGCACCAAGAGGTTCCTGAATCAGTAGAGCAATAGCAGCTCTGGGTGCATCACCCTGTGTGAGTTTTAAGCCGTTTGCTTAAAAAGAGAAAAACTGAGTAATCCTGCCACAAGTTTTATGTTTCTAATGTTCCAGCTGATATTGAAACAACAGCATCTTACATTCGCCTCACACATTCCAAATCAGACCACTGGAGAAGATGACATATCACACTAATATTGAATAAGATAACAGATACACATTACTTTATAATTACTTTGTACTATTCCTTTGAAAGGGAGTCACTGAACAATAACAATTTATTTAAAAGTGTGGCACAACAAGGACTGGTTTCCTTTTGAGGGCTGGTTACTTTTTTATTTTATTACATCTGCCCTATTAATTATAGAATTAAAAACCACCTCGTCATTCATTTCTACTGAATTATAAATGACAGTAAATACACTCATTTAATTAAACTCCTGTTGTGAATTGGTTTAGAGGGGAAAGTGACAAAGCGTTGGTACGTTAGCATTTAAATAGCAGAATTCTAATTGGGGAGTACTTCATGTTACTCTAAATGGTTCCATTATGTTTCACAGGAATTAAATACATTAATTAAATAATTCTTGGATTAATTTTTTTTATTTTGCTAATACCAACTCTGACATAATATAACCTGTCAAACCAGGTGTTCTTTTCCTCTATATGCAGTATTCATGTTGTTCATTAAATGGCCTTGACATAGTTAACGTTTAGTTAAAGAGTGGCATTGTGCCACAGTGGTTCCCAGAAGAAATAAAACAGTGCAAACAAGCTAGCTATTAATCAGAACATGTACAAAGAACTAATATTCCAAATTTATTACTGCTTAAATCCTAATTATCATACATGTAAAAATGTCCTTAATGTAGACAAAAACAACTACAAATATTCTAATTTGTTAACAAAGTAATCTTAAAAATCAACCAAGATGAAAACGTATACTTACCTATTTTATCCCCAAAACCAAAACCATATTTACTTAGCTGTAGGACATTCCTAAAAGTAGATCTCCATGATGATGTTCAGGCCTGCTTCCACCCGGTTCTTCTGGGTAGCAGCAGTCAGTTTTGGCTATGACGGCTGACATACAAGAGCTGGTACAACAGTAAGAGCTTCAGAATACCTTTGCTTATAAATACTAAAGATATTGTTCTGTATTTTGTGCCAAAAGAATGCATCTGGCCTCCCTATTGAAAAGAATGAAGTTAAAGAAAACTAATAATCCTTGTTAAAAGCTTTTCAAATTGGCAGGTACAAGGTATACTATGAATTCCTGCACAGTGTCCTGTTTCCCCCATTTCTGCTTCCTGCTAGCAACTGACAGTTATGGATTTGACAGGTGACATCACAGCCAATGACTGAATGTTAATCCCATGTCTGCCTCTTCTGAGCATGCCCAGGCTCAGTACAAGCTCACTACCTGTTTCTAAATTGCTCAGTTTCCATGAGGCATCCAGAAGCATAGCAGGCATACAGTAATGAATTCATAGGACAAAGTATGATATATCAACATATTTTAAAGAGACCATTCTTTCTAAAAGATGTTCTTATAAGGGTGGAGTTTCCCTTTAAAGTGCATCAAAAAATAAACAGGGTTATTCAATAAGACAAAGACAAAGGTCTTATCGTTTAAAATTGTGCTAATTTTGCCCCAACCAATCAGATGTTAGATTTCAAATGTTAAATAAGATTTGATTGGTTGGGGCAAAATTAGCACCATTTTAAACGATAAGAACTTTTATTAAATCTCCCTGATAGTTTTTTTTGGGGGTGGTGCTTCATACACAGCACACAATGTGACTGTCACACACGTCCTTGTTCATCGCGACTTTCTGAGTGTATCTTTAAAAGCCTATAAATTGACAACCAGAAAAGCTAGGACACTATGGAGACCACATTTGCCCTTTAAGCTTACCATTATAGTTAATTCCAACTATTAGAGCACTTTCAGTCTGTAGATGTGACTGCTTAGATTGTAAAAGCTTTAACATGCTGAGAGGGGGGCTTTTTATTGCAGGCAGAGATTGGTCACATCATGACAAGCTAGTGAAAGAAGGGAATGTTTATTTAGTTATATTGCTATACCTGCAATAACTTCTCACACTTTATATATTAAACATGTGATCCAGACAGAGAAAGATTTACCATTAGGCAATTAGGCACAGTAGGCACATGCCTAGGGGCGCCTGAGGTTGGAGGAGCGGCTGTCCATCTCCTTCCTCCAATCCAACCCCTTTATAGCCTATTTTCTTCCCCCAAAAAAGAGAAAACGGGTGTGGTTTAGGGGTGGGGCCAGGATTTTGGGCCTACAGGCTCTTGAGGTGTAAATCCGGCCCTGGATCTATTTTATTGAGAGAAGGGCTTTTATTGAACTCTTACTTGTTGAAAGACCATATGCACAAATACATACAATACAAGGATTGTGGAAGCACTAATTTACAACTACATTTTGCGGAAGTGCTACTGATCTGGTCAAACATTTATACACACAAAAAGATAATCAATGCACATTCCTAGGCCCCATACAATATCATATTATCTGCACACTGGCATACAGTACATTATAAACCCCTTTGTTTATAATGTATACCAGTGTGCAGATAATGATATTGTATGGGGCCTAGGAAAATGTGCATTGATTATCTTTTCTATGTTTGTACCATATGCACAAATGACTGTCCTTCAGAGTCCCTAAAAAACGAAGTATTAAGCTTGTGGAAGTACGCAAACAACTAAGCAAAATAGTTTTACACAAGGTTGGGGTGCTTGTGCATTGTGCAAGTTTGTCCTAGGTCATTGGAATGGAAGGGTCTGCCAATGTTCTAGAAATAAAAGATATTATAAGATTATTAAAAAACTGAAGTCAGGTATCAGAAGAAGCTATGGTGCTCATTTTAGGGAAGGCAATTAGGTAGAATTTGGAGGTATCAATATTGTTATTCAATATAGTTTAGGGTGTCTGCTTCTTTGCACGGGCTGAGCAGGTATCACTACAGACACCAACACAGCCTATTTAATATTGTGGTTGCAAAGCATTTTACGCAAATTTTAATGGCAGCAGACAGAAATCTCGCAAAGGATAACACCAGTTTGTCAAGAGCCACAAACACAATATTAAATTGCCGAGAGGCCAGCGATTGAGGATCTCGGTAAATCCGTTTGTATGTTTTAATAAAGAGCAACAGTTTGCCAGCTGTACAAAACTCAAGGAGATACAAAGAGTGTCATCTTGTTAAAAGAAATATTAACATAAAAAAATGTAATTATTCTTTCTGCAATGTATAGTTCATGAGTATTGAATGTACAAGCAGACTCCTTAAGTAAAAAAAAACCTTAGATCCTGGGAATGATCTCGAGGTTCAGAAATGTTTCTTTGCATATCAATATTTTGGACTGCACAAAATGCAAGAGATTTATACAACATTGGATTGCCCACAGGCCAAAGCTGTCAATACTCTTCAGCTACATTGGACTACAGCCTTTTGCATGTGTTTCCTCCTTTTTGGCCAAAGAGGCATTGCTTTCTTCTTCAGTTCCCCAAGGCTGTGGAGCTGTTTAAGAAAATTAAGAATCTTACAAGGTTGGTTGTTGCAGAGCCCTACTTCAAGAAGAGGGTTTAATGTTGACGACCTGGAGGTCTTGAAAGTGAGAAGATAAGGAAATTTTTGTTCAATGAAGATCTTTAAGAAAGTCCAAAATGCCTCAACAACTAATCAGTATTACAAAAAATGTTTTGATTCAACATAACAAAAGAGCTTTGCCAAAGAGCTTTGCCATCCATCAGTTACTTTGTTAAAGGTTATGTCCACCCCCAAAACTAACCTAACTAACTGACCTGCACTTGTTCTCACGATGTTGTAACCACTTTGTGACTTATTGCATCGTGTGAATGCAAGCAGTAAGTTACGAGCTTTTGCATGCCTTTATATCCAAAACAAAAAGGCTTAAATTGGGAGCAAAAAAACAAGCCTAATAATCATCGCTAAATTTATTGCATCGCTTGCACTGTGATATTAACAAAAGTCTTTGGAAATGGCACAGGCAATGCAAAATGAGTGCAAAATCCTTGCTACTACTAATATTACATTGGTTAGCATGGGATTTGCACTTATTTTTCCCATTTGCATGGTATATTACATCTCCCTGTATAACTATATATGCTTTCTTGTTACTTTGCTATTTACCACTTGGTGAAAGCTGCCACGATGATTGAGGAAAACAGAAATATGTTTCAATTTACCATAATGGATTGTTTCCCAGTCATATTTCATGGCAACTTTTACAGAGACCATTTCCTATTAACTTGGAAACTTAAGACATATGAATAGGTCTGGGAAGCCATAGATATTTTGTTTCCTGTCCAGTGGGATAGAGGGAGGAGCTTACTAACTTAGAGAATGTTGCTATGAAATTTGATTCTGAAGCAAAATTAAAATGCTGCCCCACTGGACTGGTTCTGACTAGAGATGGCCGAAATGACATAGTTTTGTTACGTTTTTGGATTCCCGGATCTCGGGAAAACCCCAAAAATCTGAAGCACCGAAAACGGAACGAATTTTCAAAGATTTGCGAATGTACAGAGCTATTTTCAATAATTTTCAAAACTATCTTC
Organism: Hymenochirus boettgeri; assembly: GCA_019447015.1. Classification (NCBI taxonomy): domain Eukaryota; kingdom Metazoa; phylum Chordata; class Amphibia; order Anura; family Pipidae; genus Hymenochirus; species Hymenochirus boettgeri. The sequence goes on from CM033471.1 coordinate 181,309,464, forward strand.
GAACATTCGAAAATACAATCAGAGACCACTTTCAAGTTTCCGGTCGTATTTTCGAATGTTCAAGGCTATTTTTCGAAAATTGACAGGTGAGAAGGGGAGCCTATTAATGCAGGCAAAGCATGGTCACATGGCTAAAAACAGGAAGAGTTCAACCAGGAAGTAATATTGCTGAACTTTTGCAGCAATAACTTCTCACAAATTTTATCTAGAGATGTGATTTAGGTTTTATTTTGAAGGTATGATGGAAGGGTTTTTATATAATTCTTACTAGTTTGGAAGAATTGGAGACCACAGTTACCCTTTAACAATCTCTTCTATAAGTCTTTGCATATATTCTGCTAGTTTGTTAAATACCCCTTGTACTGTCACAGACTACAGAGTGATGTATTGAGCAGTATTTGGGCTATCCTATCTCTGATGTGAACTTGTTATGTAACTTCAAAATGTCAGAAAAGGCTGAACTCAGATAATAAGGATCTCTGTCTTTAAAAAGAAAAAAAAAACTTTGAATGGGGCCTTACACCCTTGCAGTGCCTTAGAAGTTGGCCTAGGTCGCTAATGCCCAGAAATGGCCCATCTGCACCATTTACTTACTGTAGTTATACAAGCTGCACCAACGCAACACAACTGCAGCACAAACATGTGTAGGAAGCTGCATACTTTGATATTTGGGTTTTATTATATTTATTTCCTCTGTATATATTTATTAATGTTGTTGATTCATGCAAGTCATTACTTCTGTCATATACATGTCTTACTGGAAATTTCATTCTATATGATGTTATTTACATTTTTAGTAGCCCCCTCCATCCTCTATTTGGCTTCTGGTTTTGTTATTTTTAACCCAAATACATATATATATATGGAACTATAGCAGAAATAAAAAAATATATAAATCAGAATAAAGGAAATGTGCAAATCATGGCCAAGGATTACAGCAGCTCCCAAACTATATCCTCATATTTTAATAAGTTACGGGTTAATAAGAGGAAAGTCTAGCAGTTATAAACCGATTTATTTACACAGTCTACTAGTCTTCCATTAACAACAATTAATGGTACTGCACTTATAAATGTAAATAAAAGTGAGTGATTTACAAACACCAAGATCATTTAACATAGTATATACATTTCTGAAAGAAAGAAGAAAAACATTTACCTAGGTAATTACTAATAGATTGAAAGAAAAAATATGACTTACTGCTGCAGGATATAATTATTTAGATTTAGTAAAACACCATGAAAGTACTTGTATAGACATGGAGAGTTGATGCCTTTATATTTAAGTTACTGTCCTTCCTACTTACTAACTGGCAATCAGAAAAATACCTGGATTTTATGTACTGTAATAGCAGTAACTTTATGTAATGCCAGCTACTCTATGTAATACCGAACCATTAACTTTTATGTCATAGCAGTAACTTATGTAATGCCAGCTCTCTATGTAATACCAATAACTTTATGTAATAGCAGTAACTTTATGTAATACCAGCTACTCTATGTAATAACAATAACTTTATGTAATAGCAGTAACTTTATGTATTACCCAGCTACTCTATGTAATACCAATAACTTTATGTAATAGCAGTAACTTTATGTAATGCCAGCTACTCTATGTAATACCAATAACTTTATGTAATAGCAGTAACTTTATGTAATGCCAGCTACTCTATGTAATACCAATAACTTTATGTAATAGCAGTAACTTTATGTAATGCCAGCTACTCTATGTAATACCAATAACTTTATGTAATAGCAGTAACTTTATGTAATACCAGCTACTCTATGTAATAACAATAACTTTATGTTAATAGCAGTAACTTATGCATTAGCCAGCAACTCTATTAATACCAATAACTTTATGTAATAGCAGTAACTTTATGTAATGCCAGCTACTCTATGTAATACCAATAACTTTATGTAATAGCAGATAACTTTATGTAATACAGCTACTCTATGTAATACCAATAACTTTATGTAATAGCAGTAAATTTATGTAATTACCAGCTACTCTATGTAATACCAATACTTTATGTATACAATAACTTTATTATAAGTAACGTTAATGTAATACCATAACTTTATGTAATGCAGTACTTATGTAATCCAGCTACTCTATGTAACCAATAACTTTATGTAATAGCAGTAACTTTATGTAATGCCTAAGCTACTTATGTAATCAATAACTTATGTATATAGCAGTAACTTATGTAATGCCAGCTACTCTATGTAATACCAATAACTTTATGTACTTACAATAACTTTATGTATAGCATAACGTTTATGTAATCCAGCTACTCTATGTAATACTAACTTATGTAATACCAATAACTTTATGATAGCAGTAACGTATGTAATGCCAGCTACTCTATGTAATACCAATACTTTATGTAATACCATAACTTTATGTAATGCCAGCTACTCTATGTAATACAATAACTTTATGTAATAGCAGTAACTTTAATGTAATGCCAGCTACTCTATGTAATACCCAATAACTTTATGTAATACAATAACTTTATGTAATACAGCTACTCTATGTAATACCAATAATTTATGTAATAGCAGTAACTTTATGTAATGCCAGCTACTCTATGTATACCATAACTTTATGTAATAGCAGTAACTTTATGTAATGCCAGCTACTCTATGTAATACCAATAACTTTATGTAATAGCAGTAACTTTATGTAATGCCAGCTACTCTATGTAATACCAATAACTTTATGTAATAGCAGTAACTTTATGTAATACCAGCTACTCTATGTAATACCAATAACTTTATGTAATAGCAGTAACTTTATGTATTACCCAGCTACTCTATGTAATACCAATAACTTTATGTAATACCAATAACTTTATGTAATAGCATAGTTAGTAATCCATAATTTATGTATAGCAGTAACTTTATGTAATGCAGCTACTCTATGTAATACCAATAACTTTATGTAATAGCAGTAACTTTATGTATGCCAGCTACTCTATTAATACACAATAACTTTATGTAAGCATAACTTTATGTACCCAGCTACTCTATGTAATACCAATAACTTTATGTAATAGCAGTAACTTTATGTAATACCAGCTACTCTAGTAATACCAATAACTTTATGTAATAGCAGTAACTTTATGTAATCCAGCTACTCTATGTAATACCAATAAACTTTATGTAATAGCAGTAACTTTATGTAATGCCAGCTACTCTATGTAATCCATACTTTATGTATAGCAGTAACTTTATGTAATGACCGCTACTCTATGTAATACCAATAACTTTATGTAATAGCAGTACTTTATGTAATGCCAGCTACTCTATGTAATACCAATAACTTTATGTAATAGCAGTAACTTTATGTAATGCCAGCTACTCATGTAATACCAATAACTTTATGTAATAGCAGTAACTTTATGTAATACAGCTACTCTATGTAATACCCAATAACGTATGTAATAGCAGTAACTTTATGTAATACCAGCTACTCTATGTAATAGGAAAACTTTATGTATATACCAGTACATTATGTAATCCAATAACTTTTATGTAATATAGTAACTTTATGTTAATACCAGTAATATATGTAATACCACTACTCTATGTAATCTGTAACTTTATGTAATACCAATAACTTTATGTAATAGCATAACTTTAGTATTACCCCCAGCTACTCTATGTAATACCAATAACTTTATGTAATACCAATAACTTTATGTAATAGCAGTAACGTTATGTAATACCAATAAATTTATGTAATAGCAGTAACTTTATGTAATGCCAGCTACTCTATGTAATACCAATAACTTTATGTAATAGCAGTAACTTTATGTAATGCAGCTACTCTATGTACTACCAATAACTTTATGTAATAGCAGTAACTTTATGTAATTGCCAGCTACTCTAGTGTAATACCAATAACTTTATGTAATACAGTAACTTTATGTAATGCCAGCTACTCTATGTAATACCAAATTTAGTAATAGCAGTAACTTTAATGTAATGCCAGCTACTCTATGTAATACCAATAACTTTATGTATAGCAGTAACTTTATGTAATGCCAGCTACTCTATGTAACTACCTAGTAATACAATACTTTATGTAATAGCAGTAATTATGTAATGCCAGCTACTCTATGAATACCAATACTTTATGTAATACCAATAACTTTTGTAATAGCAGTAACTTATGTAATGCCAGCTACTCTATGTAATACCAATAACTTTTATGTAATAGCCAGATAACTTTATGTAATACCAGCTACTCTATGTAACTACAATAACTTATGTAATAGCATAACTTTATGTAATCCAGCTACTCTATGTAATACCAATAACTTTATGTAATACCAATAACTTTATGTAATACCAGCTACTCTATGTAATACCAATAACTTTATGTAATAGCAGTAACTTTATGTAATGCCAGCTACTCTATGTAATACCAATAACTTTATGTAATAGCAGTAACTTTATGTAATGCCAGCTACTCTATGTAATACCAATAACTTTATGTAATAGCAGTAACTTTATGTAATACCAGCTACTCTATGTATACCAATACCTTTATGTAATAGCAGTAACTTTATGTAATACCAGCTACTCTATTTAATACCAAATAACTTTATGTATAGCAGTAACTTTATGTATACCAGCTACTCTATAATACCATACTTTTATGTAATACCAATAACTTTATGTAATAGCAGTAACTGTTATGTAATACCAATAAATTATGTAATAGCAGTAACTTTTGTAATGCAGCTACTCTATGTAATAACCAATAACTTTATGTAATAGCAGTAACTTTATGTAATGCCAGCTATCTATGTAATAATAACAATACTTTATGTAATAGCAGTAACTTTATGTATACAGTACTCATAGGTAATACCAATAACTTTTAATAGCTAAAAAAAAAAAAAAAAAAAAAAAA
>CM033471.1:181314584-181347565 GCA_019447015.1 Hymenochirus boettgeri
ATGTAATAGCAGTAACTTTATGTATTACCCAGCTACTCTATGTAATAACAATAACTTTATGTAATACCAGCTACATTATGTAATACCAATAACTTTATGTAATATGAGTAACTTTATGTAATACCAGTAAATATATGTAATACCAGCTACTCTATGTTATCTAGTAACTTTATGTAATACCAGTAACTTTATGTAATGCCAGCTACTCTATGTAATACCAATAACTTTATGTAATACCAATAACTTTATGTAATACCAGTAAATCTATGTAATACCAGTTACTCTATGTAATCTAGTAAATTTATGTAATACCAGCTACTTTATGTAATACCAATAACTTTATGTAATGCCAGCTACTATATGTAATACCAATAATTTTATGCAATACCAGTAACTTTATGTAATACCAGTAACTTTATGTAATACCAGCTACTCTATGTGAAAATTTGATTACTTTGCTGTCTGCTTTTTCACTTTCACTTTTACTCCACTGCTGTGTACTATACCATATACTCGTACAATTTTATAACTAAGGAATCTCCACCCTAACCAAAAATTCTTTAGTATAATGTAGGGCTTTCCACTGCCCGCCCCCAACCGGCATGTCAGATTAAAAAAAAAATGAATTCTGAACTCTTACTTAGAGCCTTTGCTCCCATGTATTCTGATCCGTCCCTGCTTGCTGGAAACTTGCAAGCAGAGGTCGGGTGTGAATGTGGCTGAGAGCATGCATGCTGTCAATGAAAGCGCGGGGAATGAGGGCTTGTACAGTAAGATCTTTTTGTAGAAATCTACCAAAGCATTTGGGCTGGGAGGTGATCCCTAGACGTCAGTAGTTTTTATGGTAGCGTTGGCCAGCCATGGAGGGTATGAAAGGACTCCTGCACATGCCACGTTTCCCTAAGACATCCTAAGAGCAGAGATTTAAGGTAAGATTTTTAAACTACACAGTGGGGCAGTAGGTGATACATTTTTAGTTTGGGGGGTGACATGCCCTTTAAATCATCCTGAAAGTCTCCACTCTCGTTATTTCGGGTTTGGGCGTGATCTGAATGCTTGAAGGACAGCTGGTCAAAAACACATAGCCGTGGGTAAAAACCACAAAGCTTATTCCTGGTACATACAGATCCTCTATTAGGTGGGGCGTAGTAATGGTTGTCCTGCTCACATTCATAGACATCCAGATCGAAGGGAAATGAACAAAAAAAACAAGTAAAAGGATTCAACAACCATCTCTACAAGAGGACCTTACGTATTCAGGCGCACAGAAGGTATTGCAGGGCACATTGTATCAGGGCGTTGGATGGGTTGTCATATTGGATCTTGGCTAGTGTCGCATGTGTTTCTATAGGTTTTTTCAATGTATGTGGAAACATCTATGGGACTGTCTATAGAGAAAGTTGCCCCAGCCTATACTACCGAGTCATCGTTTTACTAATTTTTCAGTAAAAATAAGTACCTTGGATTATAACTTAAGTAAATGTGTCACCAATTTCCACATTTATTAAACGTAGTTGTTGCACCTCCTGGGCACAGATTAAAGACTGTTCTAGTAGTTCAGAAACGCTGCATTTTATACTGAAAGAATACTAAAAGCAGGAATCACTAAGCAGAATATATGAAGACATCCCCATTGAAACTCAATACTGTTATCAATTTAAAACCCATGTTTAACCCCGTGTCGACATTGTGGCCCCTACAACATATGTTATTATGTTTTCGTCCACAGCAGAACTGAATTGGAAATGTCCAATGCATACAACGCGGGTGCTTTTTCATTATAGAGTTTGAAAGACTCATGCCGGACTATGGCCAGCACTCCTCACTCGTAGGTATTGCGTTGTGCATGTGGAAGCAATTTTGCAGAAAATGTAAAAACATTAACAAAGTAAACAATTTTAATGTTCAGTTCTATAAAGGCCAACAGTGTTTAGACAAATAGGTTTCTATCAGGAAATAACACGCTTACTTTGTTGACATAGCAAAGTGGCCAAATCAAGTGCTAAAACCCATGCTACCAATGTAAAAAAGTGTGGGGATTTAAAAACCCGACATCTTTAGACTGTTTGTTTCTAAAACATTTGCTTAGTCAGGTGAGCCAGCCACACTCAAAATGCAAAGAATTCAGGTAACAGTTAAGCTTTATCTTTGCTAGGAACAGAAAAATAATCTTTAAAAGTAGGATAACAAGACGCTTCATCCAAGCTTATCAGGACTGCTCCATAGTTGGTTGGAATCAGTGTGAATATGACAGTGATAGCTGGGGTCAGGGGCTGGCCTCTTTGTTGACTACAGGGCGTGGTTGAGTACTGGCAACCCATAAGAGAAGCTCTACTAGTTACTAGAATTATTATTTGCAGTACTAAATGCCAACTTCCCTGAGAATAATCGTTAACCCACTGTATGAGGTGTTGTGGGGGGAAAGCTTGTATATCCAATTTTAAAAAAAATCTAAGTTTAGTTTCCCTTAAATAGTAGAGTTAACAACGAGACTTGTACACTATTACACATAATCTTGTGAGCTTTGCGTAAACTGCATGTTTTAAGGATCATACACACATGTGAACTCGGGGGTCTGATGTGGATACTATGGCATTTGAACCTATTATTATTCTGGTGTTATTACTTCACCAGTACATCCTTAAATGGCAATTGCCTTGATGCTCTGTCTGAAATATTTTAATTGATGAATAAAGGATCCAGGTAATCTTACACAGAATCTTCTCAGCAAGAAGCAGCAAGTAAGAAGATAAGCAACATCTGATGTAGATGCTCTAGCAAATACATCAAGTGTGTTACCTCTGTTTTACAGAACAAAAAAGCTTGCCTATGACACTTTGGCTTGATTTAACTATATATGATTGGGTTTGGAGCAACTTAGCACCATTTTTAACAAAAACTTTATTGAAAACCATGCTAAATGTCCAAAATCTGAAGCCACCAATAAATTTTCGTGCATTTGCTGCATTTGCCCTGTTCCATGCTGAGAATTTTTACACGTTTGATCAGTAAAGGGCCATTAAGTGGCTAAATAAGTGTAAACCAAAATATACCCAATTTAATATGTGTTACATGGCTTCATGAGTATCAGGGGCCGGTGTCATTTTCTAGGTGCCAGGCGCGCAATTTGGGACCTTGAATGGGTAAATAACGTGCTTTGTGTTTATTACCCTTTGCTCTTCAAATGCTTTTGATGTAGGTATGTATTATGTAATGAAAGGGAATTATAGATTATCCGCATTTAATTCATTCGGAATTCTGAAGTTTTGAAATGATCTGGATCTGACGTTTTAGCATAAAACAATGTCATTATAAAAATCAAACATGTTACAAATGTTTATCGATTATTCAAAATTGTGCTATAAAAATGGAAAACTTCCATGGTTAATGGGGTGTTCAAAACAGATTTTTCAGATTAAAAACAGGAAGAGGAAAATCTGCATTCTGCTACTGATACATATTCCATGTACGGTAAGCATTCCCTGTGTGCGAGGAGAGCGTTTGTAATGAAAATTATTTCTAAATGGGTAAAAAGACTAAAAATGGAGAAATTCTCCAAGAGCACTTATCTGCATATTTGTGTGCCTTTGGGAAGATTTAATTTGCCATATACGGTAGAAATTATTTACCATATTACAGAAAATAAATCTGGAGAAACTGCAAACAAAGAAGGGCACTCTATTGCATAGCCTATGGGGATTCCACAAATTTATAAATTATGGGGAAATATTCTTTTATTCTAAACTCATAGGTATCCGAAGATCACCACAAAGGGCCTATATAATGATATGATAACCCATAATACAAACTCCAACAATGATATCCATACATTATACAGAAAAAAGATTGCACATGCCAAATTGGAAAAGTATACCTTCTATATAGGAAATACACAAAATAAGGTTGGAGATAAATGGAAGTATGAGAATATATAGCTCGCCCGAATACTCCCACATAACTAGTTAATGGGGGCCTGGCTACGATAAACAACTATGACTACGGCTGGGTACACAACGGGCAGATTTTCGGGCCATCACCGATACTTTCGTGTATCGTCAATTTGGGCCGAAAATCTGTGCCGCTTTCGGGCACCACCGATCCGATACTCGATCGTCTGAAATGGATGATCGAACAGTCGGTAAGTCACGCCGATCATGTTCGTTTTCCTATGGTACGCATGATCCGGTCCGCACGAACTTGTCTGCCGCGGCCACTATTGCCGACCGACAGACAAGTGGTCCCGGCTGAGAGGGTGCTTGGGACAATATTAGTTTCCAAAAAATATCTACTTCTGAGGGTGGGTCACACAAAGGAAATGCAGTGTTACCCCACCCTAAGTAGATATAGTGGAAAGATCATTAATCTCTTAGTATAATATTTTCTGATTTTTTATTTGTTTTTTTAATGTTTGTTATTTTTTTTTTATGTTTTTCTTCTTACCACTATTATAACAATATCTATCACTGTACAAGGACTTATAAAGGGAGATGTAATAACAAGTTCTTAGTTGTTAAAAAATGGTGCTAATTTGTCCCAACAACATAGATGTTATTTACTATTTAAAAGCAACATTACTGATTGGTTGGGCAACAAATCAGCCCATTTTTAAGGATTAGAACTTTGTTACCTTGCCCTGATAGAATGTCGAGCAGTAAATCGTACGTTGCAAGTTTAATGAATATGTAAAATCAAAAATGTGTTTTATGTGTTGTTTCTTTATGGCTCTCTCTTTTTTCTTTGCTAATTTACATTTTGTTAAAAATATATTGTTACATTAGGAAGTAAAAAAAGAGCATTTGTCAGCATGAATGAAACCAGAAAACATTACTTTTATAATAAATTAAATGCAAATACTCCTCCATAAGAATAGTTAATGAACTGCCAACAAAATTTTTCCACCATTATATCTGTAACATAAGGAGAAGCTGCAATCAGTAACAATGCATAAAACTCTGCTAACAACATGTACTGAGATTTTCAAGCATGTTTTACCCTTAAAAACAAAAAACTGCCGATTATAGTTACATGCTCATGAATCCCAACAATATCTTTGCATTTATTACCTGCAATTATTGCCCCATTCTGGCGAGTAGATGGCCCAACTCGTCCAGGCTGTACGCTGATATCACCACCAATGATTGACTGCTCTTTTCCTGCTGCTCTACTGCACATGCCAGATATAAAAAGCTCTTTGAGCAGAGGGAGGAGGCAGAAACTTTCCAGCAAGGAATCGAAACTTATTATTAAATATAATCTTTACAAGCATTTCATACAATGGAAAAAACAGTTTGGGTGTTGGGGGCAGAAACTGACAACGGCCAGATTTATACTTTTTTGTCCCACGGCGCTTGTCCAATCTGGTTTCCACCGACGCTGTATGTTGCTCAGGTAACATTTTCTTTACCATTTTTAACATAAAAACTTTTAGTGAATCTTCCTGACAAGTGTTTAATTGGTTGCTAAATATCTGAATTTTACTCAAAAATTACAATTACTTTTGTATGAAAAAAAGCCTAAATAATACAGGCAAGGTTGACTCAGTCTGGGAGGGCCAGGACTTGCCACACTGCATTAAATGTGCACCATTCAAACTTTTGTCAGCACCACCAGCATTCACTGTGGTGTTTTTCCGTAACAAGAACCCCCCTATACATGACCACGTCGAGGGGAGGTGAATCAGGATCTCTCTCCTTTGCTAATCACAAACAAAAGATTCTATTTAATAGTGAGCACTGCATCCCTAGAACAATAATAGAGTGTGACTGTTTATAAAAAATGGATTTTTATAGTGTCCGACCAATTTAAGGATAATCTTTACGATATGGGATGTATTAAAATCAATTAATTTTAAACCTGTCCCAATGCGATAATAGTCTTCCTGCTTTCTTACTCCCTCACATTAGGGAGTGACAGTGCTCAACCAGTTTGGTAATAAGTTACTTTTGTATCTTTTTCATCCTTTACAGGTTAGCCTTTACCAGTGTTGTAACATTTATACCCATCTGCTTTTCTTGGCTGGAGGCCACCGATTGAAGAAATCATTTCAGAGACAACATTGTTCTCTGTGATACGGCAGTATGCAATCTCAGTTATAACAAATAATGAGGACTTAGTCTAGTCACTAGTTTGTTTTTAAAAGGGTATCTCCACTCAGTTGGGCCATTAGTTTTACGAAAACGGGTGGTAAGGAGGGGTCTTACCTCACCGTTCTTCAATTAAACAATCGGAGCCAGAACACAATGTAAAAACTTACCGCTCACTTGCTCCCCGGTGCGTCCTTGGACAGGGCCCGACTGACTCGTCTTCTATTCGCATGTGGGGGAGTACTGCGAGCGGGTTACGTTTCTTACCTTCTTCTCCCGGCTCCTATTTTTAATTGAGAAGGGGGTAAGATACAGCTCCTTAACCTCCTGTTTGTCATAAACCTAAATTCACAAAATCTGTTTATTGAGTGGAGATACCCTTTAAGGGTGGACATAGAGGCTTTAATCATACTTTGGATAGAAACTGCTTATTGAAAACAATTGTATATGTTCCTTCTAGAAGCTTTTATACCAATGATACAATTCTGTATGTATGTGGAATCTTTTAACTAGATCAGCAGTCCAGTTTTCCTTATTTCTCTCTCTAGGGTACAGTTGTACCTGTAAGCATGCCTGAATTAATGAATAGGGGAGGTGGGATTTTAAATTTGCTCTTGTCAAAAAACTTACAGACTTATATTTTAGAAAGGCAGTGATACAGTACTTTAGACGAATCCTGTGTGTATAATTGATCTAATCACTAGCTCTTCTTTAAAAAGATTTGACACAGATTTAGACTTTCAGTACCCCAGTCAGTTCCTAAAGTAAAAAAAACTGAGACCACTTTCTCAAGATTGTATCAATCCAACATTTCCTCTATTTTCAATTTCCAGGATCTTCAATTTTTCGACAACACCGTTCTTTCTACAAAACCAGGTCCATCTACATAATAGCTTTTAATTGTATTTTCTTATAGCTAGTCTTAAACACTGTCAATTGCCTCCCAGATCAGATAGTATTACATTCCATGTACATATGTCAATTATCGCTAGACACCTAAATAGAAACCATTTCGTTTGAATTGTTTGTTTAATCAAAATGTGCAAAAAGTTCAGCAAAATTCGATGGGACAAAAAAGAAAAAAAAAAAAAAAAAAAATGTTAAGATCCATGTATTTCTTTACTGCCTATCTGTACAGTTTATGTAAAACAACATCTAAATGCCCTGAAAAGATTCATTTTCTTAGGGGATCGACGAATAGTCTAGGTTATTCTTACAAACTTACAGATAAATCAACAAATGTAAATTTTGTAGAATTATACAGCTATACCAAAATTTATGACACTTACAGAGGATCCCCAAGGGCGGAACATATCGGGGTACGTCTATAAATGATGTGAAGCATGTGTAAAGAAATTAAATAATTATGGAGTTTAATGAGTTGTGCGTTATCTTTTTTAAAGCATGTGTATTTTGTTGAACTTTCCCTCAAGACAAGAGAAAGACATATTTTTCAAAGACTTCTCACCTGGTGGTATAGGAGTGTGATCCGGACTGTGTTTGAAGGTTAGACCAGCGACTTTTTACTAAAGAGGAACGTGGGTCTCTATAAAAATGACCTTTAAAAATTACTCCCGAGAGTCATGCTTCTAGCTTCAGTCTATTCAAAAGTCACGCAGTCAACAGGGTGTTATTAAGTGAAAGTATGTGACTGGTGAAAAACGAATTGGGATCTGTGGTCAAGTTTAAGGGTTGGAGCATGCCTCACTTGCTGGACAGAGCATTATCAGTTATCATTAGCCCACCCCACATCTAAATAATTTTAAACAGCTACTACAGCTGAAAAAGACAACTTTTTATTCCCTAGGTGGTCCATAGGTCAAGGACAAGGACAAATCATGGGTACAGGTCTGGTAACTAGCTTCAGAAGGATAGATTGTTTGGGGTGGGGCTTCTTAACACGAAATTCATGTGATCATAGAGATTCAAACGGACGCACTTGTATGGAGACCGCAGTTTACCATTTAAACCTAAGTTTTGCAATTTGAAAAGTGATATTGTAGCTTGAAATACAACATAACACTACACCTGGTATTTAACAAAAAAAAGGGTTCAAACTTTAAACAATGTGGAATGGATAGAGACTATAGTTTGCACAAAACATGCTGTTTTGGGACTTTAATTTGCTTACAAGTTCTCCAAAAATTAACCTTTAACCACTTGTTCTTATGAGGTTTAAGAACAAATGAATCCACAGATTTCTGCATCTATTAGTAGATCTCATTTGCGGCACAACAATACCACGCATAAACATACTTTCAGTGTTACAGCTTCACTCCATTATAGGAAAAAAAAAGTCAATGTACCTGCTAATTTCTAGTGTTAATTATGCAGTCCGTTCAATTTCTTTGATACTTTATTAAGAAAAATTCCCAAGTTATTGAAAAAAATATTTGATGCTAATTGCAAAGTAAATGTCACGAACATATTGCTCGGGATATTATTACTTATTCACTGGACGTTTTGCAGTAATGTCGACCATTCCTTGTTGTTGTTGAAAGTACTTATTCTTAGGGCTTGTGCTGACCTATACAGGTAGTCTTTGACCAAATATAAAATATCAGACTAGGAACACGTGTACAAAAACCCAATTGATGTGAAATAGGCAATGTTCTGTACTTACTCAAAATTTTCCACCGAAAGTTAAGAAGAAACTATCTATATGATGCTTTGTTTCCCCATCCTAAGCTGTTCCTAATTAAGATATTAAGGGTTATTAAAAAGTTCCTAGCTTGAAAATGAGTGTATTTTGCCCCAACCATCAGATGTCAGCTTTCAGAATGTTAAATAAGATATATTGGTTGGGCCAATTAGCACCATTTCAAGGGCACTGTTCCCACCCCACCAACTATAACCCCCCAACTACTGCCCCATCATGTACTCTAGTTGAATCCTTACCTCACATCCCAGCTTCATAGGTTCTCCTTAGGTTCCCCCCCCTCCAAATCCCAAAAACCTGCCCACCAGCGAGCATACAGAGCCATAGTAGGACTTGCCTCCTATCTGGCCTCCGGAGAATTTGGCATGTGTACTGCACCTTCTCCCCCCCCTTAGGTTATCATCAATTCCCCCTGGTCCCCAGCCCAACGCTATATTTGTTATGTTAAGACAGTGGCCCAACTTTACTTACTCCCCTTTCCTCCACCGGCACATAACTCCAGGCAGCCGCTCGTGATGGCTGCCACCTCAGGCCCAATCAAGACGCGACTGCTGGTCCCGCCCCCTTGCTTGCGTTTCTCGCAACAGAGGGCCTGGCAGTGTCGGTGAGGAAAGAGTGAAGGTAAGTAAAGTTGGGGCACTTTCTAAAAATACAAATATAGTGGCGGGGCTTGGGGGACAAGGCGGACAGATATACAAAAAAACATACCTTAAAGCAGATAATGCTAATGGATAGCCCTACTGTTTTTTATTTTACTTAGATTCATTTTGTCGTGGTTTGGAAACTATCCTATTATGGTAAATCTAAATCCTGCAGAAGTTTTTGTTGGTGGTGGAGGAAAAAACTAGGCATATTGTGGAAACGTAATCGATCAGGATTATGAGGTTAATTAAGGAATCCTCATCACACGAGGAACAAGCAGTTACGCAATCTAGGTTTCTGTAGCCCTCTCTTCCAACTATGCACAGGAACAAGGTTGGTACAACAGTAAACAGCTTTTAACAGATGGTAGACAGCAATCTCCTTAAGAGATCTGATCGTCATCTTTTTAAAGATCCCCCCTTACACAGTCCAAAAGAGTTCTGCTCAAGTAAAGTATAGGGGAACGTTCAGGGCTGACATTTCATTCAGCCATGGCTGACCTCTATACAAGAAAGGAAGACTGACCGACATCTGAAGGAATTTTTGGGCATTCCAAGCGATCCCGGGCAGACAGTGAACCGCGTTGCGGGGGACTCAGGGAAAGCTTGAAACTGTGGTGCAACTTACGGAAAGGGCCATACGGTTCAGTATGTTCTCCAATGCTAACACAAACCCACACACTTCCCTGGCAGCCTCAGAGAAACCATAAGCTATAATAATTCCACTCTAAAGAAAACCGTCCTAAAGGTGTAATTATGCCTGACTTAAAGCGTTTCATGCACAGAGTGGCAGGGGAAATCTTAAAGAGTCTTAAAAGAAGTTTAGTTCTTTACTTAGCAAAGGGATTTTCACTGTGAGAAGGTAATGTATTGACTTCTTACATTGAACGTGGGATGGAGTTTATTGGATAGTTAAAAAGAAACAGCTGATGATTTCTAAAAATAAAAGAATGTTATATGTTACAGATTGATACATAAAGTTGAGTTGATTCAGGAAGATTTTTCCCCTTCATACAATTTTCCTTCCTCTTGATCAACGTTTGGCAAGAAAGGTGGAGTTGGTTGGAAGTGTGCCTTTATTTACTCCAAATAGAATCCTATATGTCAATTCATAGCTGTGGTTTTGGTGATGAAGTGAGCGTATAAACTATACTGCACAGTATTATAATACTGTATAGATTGGTCACAGGGATTCTGATGTATTTCCATACATTATATCATAATTACTGAGTTTGCATCAATATGGAACTGATTTGTTGATTTAGAAAGTATTGTATAATAATTTTTGTATGTGCTACACTAATATACCTGAAGGAATACTGCGGTCTGTGACAAGCACTGTTTATAATACGATGGACACAAAACCGACTAAATTGGTTCGAGCTGAACCTTTGAGTTTGGACGAAAACTCAAAACTATTCAAACTAGTTTGTTTCAGAATCGCGGCTTTTTTTGATAATTATCAAAAAAAATCGATAATTTATTGAATTTATGAGCTGTTCGCTAACCTAGAAGTATCGTTTGTAACCCTCGATTGTATTGTTCATTTTTTGTAATCCTCAATGTACCATCGTTTTTGCTACCCTAGAATGTATTGTTCGCTAACCTTCAAAATATAGCTTCGATTTCGGTAACCCTCAAAAGTATAGTTCATTTTCGCGCAACCCTCAATGTATCGATCGTTTTTGCTAACCTTAGAAAATGTTCGTTTCGCCAACCCTTGAAAGGATAATTGTTTTCGGATCCTCAAGTATCATTCGTTTTCGGTAACCCTCGAATTATGGTTCTATTTTTGCTAACATCGAAAGTACATTCGCTAATCCTCGAACGGACGTAAGCCTCGAATGTAGCTTGCGAAAAAAATGACAAGTGGCTCATGTTAAAAAGTGTTAAAAGTTTTAGTGATAGTGACATGTTCCCCAGACCATTTCCTTGCCATGTGCCACAGCATTTACAGGTAAGTTACATTTTTAGTAGCTGCAATCATCAGAACTTTCTCAACTATCACATCCCCCACTGACTTAATGGGTCTGAATTCGAACCTTCACGAAGTTCGAAAGTTCGAAACGGACTGAACCGGCCACCTCTATTTACAACATACAGTGTGCTGGTAATTAATTAGGCAATGCTAGTCAACCAGCACATTTGAGATGCAAATTCCTTGTCTTTATATTACTCAAAATTGCTTCTTATTGTGTGATTTTTTAAAACTTAAAATAAAAAATGGCTCCCACAGAACACTAAAAGTTCTGCATGGTAAGGTTCTAGAACTGAGAAAAACTGTCATTGTTATAATGCAGAGTAAATATTCAAAGAACAATTAACAACCCCCCCACCCCCACACACACAAACATGTTGATATACACCACAATAAGGACCCAATGGCTAATACTTTAGCATTTAAGGTTCATTAGTAAATAATAAAGGGGAAAAACAAATAAATAAAAAAACAACATAAACATATAGAAAGGCCAAACAAGAGATAAGGGGGAAAAATCCTTCAGCTCACGTGGCAATCAGGAAGATCCCTGGATTAATTTTTTTAAATTTTGAATTCAATTTTAGGAACTTATCTAGCCCAATTTAAGCTATTCAATGAATTTGCATTACCAATCTGAGGAGACACAGTTTACCGTTTCACGTGAAAGAAACCTTTCCTAACCTAAGCTGAAAACTCTTTTCTTCTTAAAGAATGTCCACGAGTTCTTGAGTGGCCGGTTAGTGAACAATGCACCTAGAGTTTATTATATGGCCAATAATATTTGCATAAGTTAATATTTCCCCATATAAGCCAAGTTCACCGTGTAAAAAGCCCTAACTTGTTAATCGTATGTAGTCCAGTCCCTCTATCCCCTTTATTAATTTGGTGCGCCTCTCTGAAGGTGGGCTCTGAATTAGTGAAAATCCCAACATCCCAGCACAAATGAACAGATGTGCGTCTGTCTGTTCAGAGGGGGGCTTAGCCTTAATGGATCAACCCTTCGGATATTGAAGATTCTATCGGGTAATTTAATGTGCTACTCACCAGTTGAAGAATATGTAGAAACCATCTGCATGCAGCACATTGCGGTTGCCAAGCACAAACAATAGTTGAGATGATATCAGAGCCCATACGCTGAATACAAGTCCTGGAAAAGACAGAGTAAAACATGAGTTTTAGTTATTTCATGGATTGGCTCCCAAGATCTAACTGACGTGATAATACTACTGTCACCTGCTCTTTTCAAGCAAATTATTCATCTGAAACCTGCATTCTTTCACTGCTTAACTCATCACTGGGTATTTTAAATATTCGTGTTTTCCACGGTAGAGAGTAAAATTGATGACCCAAAAAAAAATGTTTGGGTGTTATAGCGGGTACTAGGTTTCTTCCTAAAAATCACACTTGGAAACTAAACTATCATATAACTGTTCGAGTAATCAAAATGTAGCTTTTCACGACACGTCCATTTCAGACTCTGCAGACCGTTATAAATGTTTAGATTGCTGATGAGGGTGCAAGCGATACACTTTCAATTTGTTTGCTCTAAACTCCATTCACCAATTGGTCTAGAAACACTATCACTCCAGAATCCATGACCCAATCAGTCTTCATAAGGATCTGCTATAAGAAGATGCAACACATAACTTGAAAGAGAAGTATAAACTTTAAAGGAGAACTAACCAATTTTTATGCCAGAATCTGAAAACAACCCCCCTGAAAACACCAATAAGTATAAAATCCCACTCAGTAAATTGTATTAAAGTAAAGTAAAGCTGTTAAGAACTGGATTAAGTATTAGGGTATGTGCAGTGTCAGACCACACCTCCGACCTCAGTCACTGCTTCCTTGCTTTAGCTCTTGTAAAAGGATTGCGCTAGATATTATTAATGGGGTGACCACTGTACAAGTTTCTGCCATAGCTAAGGACTGAGATGTGCAGAACATAATGGTCGTGACCAACTGTGTGATACTAGATGCTGTCAAGTGAAGGACAAACCATATGTAGTTTGTAAATTTCCCCGCCACCCATATCAAATGAGAGGTAAGAAAAGTTTACTGGTTTTATATCAAGGTGTTTCGTCTTCTGGTTCAGTGTTTTCTGTGGCTTTAGTTGCCCTTAAATTTGGTGTGCAACTCCAAGTCTCAATGGAGTGTGAGTGTGTGCTGTGAGTTTTAGAACCTGCACATGTGATGCAGCTATAATGCAATCAGAGATATCCGAGATGAATCTGATTAGATCGACCAATTGACCCCAATTGGGTGGGGAAGCATCGCAGTCTAAGGTTTGGGGGGTCCTGAAGGTTAGTAAGATTTAGTAAGGGATGGACATGCCCTTTACAGTTAGTAGTTCATAGAATATATTACTGAATTTCCAAGAACCCAAAAGTACATTAACAATGTGCATACAAGTAAATCACATTACAATGGGTTAGACATGCCTGCTTGTCTAATTGAGAGAAAAAAACCCAAGGTGGTAGTGCTGTTCAAATTCCCTTTCTTTTTGGACACAATTTCAAAAATGTAACCCTCGCAGTTGATTTATATAGCGCTAGCATGGGGTTTATGTTGCATTAATATACAGGAGGAAAACCTACATGTTACATACAAGGGTAGGCAAGTTAATACAAAGGCAAATAATTTAAGTGCGGTCCAGCAGCTTTCAGTGTGGTAAGTAACAGAGCTACTGTGGTACATAGGAAGGAGGTTATTGCCCAAAAAGCTTATGATGTATAAAGCGCGGAAGGGGAGTTTCATAGCACGAGGCAGCACACAAGTCACAAAAATGTTATATACATTGCTGCCATTTGAGTGCATTTTTAGCCACCTAACAAAATTTAATTTAGTCCGATCCAATGTGAAATGAAATCAGAACTGCAGTTTTAGGTAAATAGCCCTGTACTGTATAAAGTATTGGGACACAAATCTTAACATTGTATCTAAGGGGGTGTAATAAAGGCTTGCTATAGCAAAAAAAACAAAAAAACATGCTACCCGATGTAATATTAGGTCAGCGTGTGTTTAAGTTTACCTGAGAGGCCTGTGTCTCTCCATTAAAGGGTATGTCCACCTAAAATGTTTTTTTTATATCCTGCTCCCCTGTCCCCCAGCCCCAACGGGTATTTTTATATCAGAAAGCCCCCCAAACTCTTACTATCTCTCGTCCCGCTGCCGCTCCGGCTTCTGTCTGCAAAATGCAAGCATGAGGGGGGGACCGGCAGTCGCATCCGTGATTGGCTGCGCTGGGTTCTTGCGATGCAGTAATCTTACTTATGGATCAAGTGAAGGTAAGGAAGAGTATGCCCAATAAGTATACATCTCCCTGTGAGGGCTAGGCCCACACTAGCGTGGTTTCGCACGTTCGTGCACGTGTTTTGCGTTCAAGATTGCACCCGGGTTTCGGTAAAACGAAAATTGCAGAAATGCGGAAATTCCCGCGATTTCCAATGCGAATGCGAGGGCGCGTATTCGCAGTTTGGTAATGCTGCGTTCCATAACGGAAACATCAAATCAGCATGCGCAAAATGCACAGCAAAATGCACAAGATCGCGTGTGATAACGCTCGAGATTTGTGCGCAATTCCTGTGTGTTGCAGTGGGCCTCAGCCTGAGTGGTTTATTCAGAGTTTTTATGTCATTGCTACGGGTGTATAAAATCAGAGCCATGAATTAGGGTTTTAAACATTTGTGAAAAATAGGTATTTGAAGAGCTAATGAATTCAGTGTGCTTGTGGAGGTTACCAAAACAATAAGTCAGTTTGTGAAAACCATTTCAACCTGCATCTATTCCATATTTCTGTTTTCTCACTTTGCGCGGAGCAATGTAAGTAAAAGTCACAAAATGCTCTATATATAAGATGCACAGTCCCAACTTTCTCCTGGTATTAGCCGTGGAGAAAGTTACTGGTATGTATGGGATGCAGAGCTGTACATGTTAGATTGTACAAAGTGTACAAATTCATACAGTAGTAGTAAGATAAGAATTAAAAAAAAAAAAAAAATTATATTCATATTATATAGATATATATATATATATATATGTGCATTATAGTGATAGGTGCTTGAACCTAAGACATAAGGAAGAGGTCCCTGTCCCAGAGAGCTTACTATACTGTAGTTAGGTGGATAACATTAATAGGTGGATGTGAATAGTGAGAATTCTTCTGTAATTAAACAATCATATACTGTGTTGGAGTCCTAAACTTAGGATGTCAGCTTAGATTAAACCTATATTAGAAGTTTCTTGATAAATGTTGCACGGGTTAGCATTCCAGAGGTAGGGAACAAAAGAAACTGGTATTGTGGGGGGGGGGGCAGTTTAAGTGAAATTGTTCTGTGATGAGCCCAGTGTCACACGGGAACATATGGGATATAGAGAAGTACTTATAGGAAGTGCACCAGAGTGGGGAATGTCTTAAAAGTTCCTGGTATAGAGATCTATAGTTAGGTTTCCTAATCTGAACAATGTTTTTCTCTCAAGGGCATTTATATGCAAAAAAAAAAATTCCAAAACTTCAGTTGCTGCAAGTCTGTATCCTTCAAACTATAACTGTTCCCATTATTGTTGATCTGTCCCTATTTCTTTATATATCCAATTTGAAGCATCTTACATTTCAGCTGTCAATCAAGTTGCCTTATTATCAGTGGAATGGTGACCAGTTTTGACAGTTGGATGTGGGTAATTCCCTCTCCCAGGTGCTTCATAGTTATTACTGATCCTGCTCGCCTAATATAAAAGTCTGGAAAGATGGAAGGGGAGTGGGTAAAGGAGAGAGGTGGAGTGGGTAAAGAGGGGGGGGAGTTGGGTAAAAGAGAGAGGAGGAGACTGACCAAAATACATACTGGATTTGAGCATGCCACAACACACCCCTCGTAGACATTTATTTAAGGTTAAGATGAGGAAGTCATTTTTTCTCTGTTAATTGCCCTTTAAATGCTAAGGGTATGATTATACAATTAGATTATTAAGGCTAGCTCTGATTAAACTCGCCAGTTAGTCCCTGTTCAATTATTGTGAGTAACAACATTTAATTCACCTAGTAATGACTGAGAGAGGCAACTGTTTTTCCTGCTGGGAAATATAATATTTGGCATAAAATAAACATTTGCTAAATATGCTGAAAGCATTGCATATGATGTGTTACAACGCAGCAGCGATGATTATCAAACTCACTAACTGTATAGGGTATTTCATTAAACTGTGACAATTCATAAGAAGCAGTTTATGGCATTTCAAAAATAGTGTCTTTTATTGTGACAGAGTGGCTACAGGGAGGACAGACAGGTATTTGCGGAGAAAGTAGTAGTTGTATTTGCACATAAAACGGGTAACCTTAGTTAGATTTCCCTTCACTATTTTTTATCTAGCATTGTTTAAATTAATTGTATGCCCTTTGCACTATTATTGATTGATTTTATGAGGTACAGACAGAATTTAGTGTGATCTCAATTTACAAGGTTAATAAGTAGCATCAAATAGTAAAGGGAACAGATGTCAGCAGCACAATCTAAGAAATTGGATGTCAAATGCTGCCTCTATATCAGGCTGTTAATAATGTGACATATATTCTCATGCACTCTGAACAATGCACGGTGTCAATATACACCACATGTCAGTAAATGGTCAGTTGGTGGTTCGGGTGTTGCCTGCGCAGGTCACCTAGGCTTTTTAACCTAAAGCTTTCGGAGTTTGCCCAGTCTTACTATGATGGTACAGTTCAATCTAAGCAATTAGAATGCGTGCGAAACGCATTGCAGCCTAGGCACACAGTGTGGACCCACATTGTGAAAAGCCGGCACTCTGATCTCAAGCGTTAACATATCAACACAATGTGATCGAAGTGTGTGAGAAATGACAAGTGTGGACTGGCCCTAAGTAAACCTGAATTTTTAGTACCATGCGAATTGGGTAATTTTAAGAATTGGTCTTTCAATAGCAGTTAACAGTATTTAGCAACCCAGAGCTGTCCATCTCTGTGCTCCCTTGTTAAGAACCTATGGCCATCAGCATTACACACCCCAGTTTTTTGCTGCCATACATTAAGTATTGATTTGCCAAGGGCAGCCACGAAAGTAAATATGGGCTAACTGAGACACTTATTTGTTTTTGTTTTTGTAATACATTTTATAATGTTTTGGATAGGATAGCTTGATAGCATGATCAGTAGTCCACTTCTACTCTTAGTTCGGGGTCAGGCACTCTTGCAGAGTGCGTATTCCTATGGTGAGTCCCAGGACACACAGAGTTACCAGTTTACCCGGTACCGCAGGTACACCCGTCAGAGGATTAGCTTCTATTATACATAGTTTCAGAAACTAGGTTTAATAAAGTGTATACAGAGAAAAAAGTTTGGGTAAGTTCCTATCGAGGAGAAGTCACTAAGGAATCAAATAGGATGGAGAGAGTTTAAGGTTATATAGATCCCCTCTCCACATATTGATTTCTGGGCAACATTCTTGTCATTGCATCACATTGCTAAACAAGCGGCTTACGTTGCACTGAAGATGGCTTATAAAATCAAAGCCAATCTGAATAGTGCTTTGGATTTGCATTAGCTCAGAAATGCTGTAAAGACTCCAAAAGGTGAATATTTACTAAAGTGTTCAGTACGGTGAAGTGGAAATACCTTAAGTCTCCATTCCTATGTACACCCACATGTGTTTCAGTATTTATTTAGTATATTTGCCTTTTCTGCATCCTCTACGCCATCCTGGGCTCTGTCCCATCATTTATTTTATTAACTAAACACTTACTTCGGGGTTAACTTGCTTTTTTTATTTTTAGTTTCTATTTTAGACACTTTGGGTAGGTGGTATTTTGCTCATTAACGCTACCCCTTCCTATGTGTATTTTCCTTAATCAAAGATGCCAAAGCACCCCTGCTGTGCCAGTCTTGCAGGCACAATGAAGAAGGCGTGAGCTGTCAACCGCTACAAAATAGTAATTGAGTCAATGCTCCGCAGTTCTCGGGATAGAGGGAAACATTTTGGTGGGAGGGGGTTGGTTTCCCTTTAAAGAACCCCAAATGCTTTAGTATATTTGCTTGTGTATATATAACCTATCTGAAGGGATTTTTTTTTTTTAAACCAAAGTTAATTTGCTTTACTGAAGTTAAATACTTTGTTAACATTTATTTTAAAACAAACATTAAATAACCTTATATTATGGTCACTATTCTTTAGTTCTTAGTAGTCTTCTGGTTGATCCAGGGATATTTTCGATGTCTTTATTCAAACTCAATTACTATGTCTAAACTTGATATTAATTTTATTTCAATGTGTTAGATGGTACTTGTTCCAAGAGATCATTTTTTTCTGTTTGGCCGTTCTACTTACATCAATGTCAGGCAAGGAATCCCCCATAATAAGAACATGCACAAAACTTGCAGTCTTGCATTTAACATGAGGAGGTGAATACTCCCTCTCCACTAGCAATTCGGTTGTAAAAGACACCTCCACTTAATTTACACACCTTCTGCTTTCCTGCACCAGCTTCACCATATTGCTTCAACCTTATCATTTATATCTGCAGATATCTTATCTTTTAAATTTGACTTTAAGTCATGGTTAACAAATACATACCGCCTCTCTTTCTAATTTTCTCTATTAAACTATATAAAAAGCTACATTTACTGCACTACATGTGATTCGATTTTCAATGACATACTTTAATTAAATACTACTAGTTCTAATCCCCCAAATTTTCCATCCAGTTCAGCCTGATGAGGGGGCTTAGGACTCCTGAAAGCTGTGCTATTTTTGTTGTTTAGTTAGCCATAAAAGGTCTCACAACTCCATTTGGATGTACTTGTAAGCAAGGATGGTGGTACTATAACCACTGATTTGTTTGTGAAGCGAACGGAAGATAATCTCATTGCTTTCAGCTATCTCCCAGATGTTTAAAAAACCTAAAAATCCCAGAAGTTCTCAACTATAGAAGAAGCCAGGGAATGCTGGGAGATGTAGTTTTCAAACATCTGGCACAGTGTAAGAGAATCCCTGGTTTATATCATACTAATGCCTGGGTGTTTGTGTTTATTTTAACTGTGTGTTTCATTGCGGTGACTGCACTGGCGCAAAAGCAATCTAACCCATCTAAGGATTTTTAATGTCAGATTAAGGTGGTGTTGAGAGTCACGCAGAAGCTTAGACAGGATGCAATGCACCAAGAGGTTCCTGTTAAGAACTATGGCCATCAGCATTACACACCCCAGTTTTTTTTGCTCCATACATTAAGTATTATTTTGCCAGGGCAGCCACGAAAGTAAATATAGGCTAACTGAGACACTTATGTTGTTTGTTTTTTTTAATACATTTATTAATGTTTCTGGATAGGATAGCTTGATAGCCATGATCAGTAGTCCACTTCACATCTTAGTTGGATTAGGCCACTTCTTCAGAGTGCGTATTCTACTGGTGATCCCAGGACACAAGTGGGGGCAGAGTTTACCAGTTTACCATGGTACAGCAGGATACCACGTCAGAGCGCATTAGCTTTATTTACATAGTTTCAGAAACTAGGTTTACTATAAAGGTATACAGAGAAAAAGTTTCTGGTAAGTTCCTATCGAGAGAAGTCACTAAGGAATCAAATAGGAGAGGGAGTTTAAGGCGCTATATAATCCCTCTCACATATGATTTCTGGGCAACATCTCTGTATTTTGCATCACATTGCTAAACAGCGGCTTACGTGGCACTGAAGAGGCTTAATAAAATCAAAGCCAATCGTAACTAGTGCTTTGGATTTGATTTAGTCAGGAATGCTGTTAAAGACTCCTAAAAGGATTAATTTACTAAAGTGGACCGTGGTGACGTGGAAATTACCCTTAAGTCTCCATTCCTTATTACACACACTGTTGTTTCAGTATTTATTAGTATATTTGCTTTTCTGCATCCTCTACAGCATCTTGGCTCTGTCCCCCATCATTTTATTTTTTTATTAATAAACACTACTGGGTTTAACTTGTTTTTTATTGTAGTTCTATTTTTAGACAACTTGGGTAGGTGGTATTTTGCTCCTTAACAGTCCCATTCCTATGTAGTATTCTTAATCAAAGCTGCCAAAGCCCCCCTGTGTGCCAGTCTTGCAGGCACAAGAAGAAGGAGTTGAGCTGTCAACCGCTACATAATAGTAATTTGGCTCCAATGTCTGCAGTTCCTGGGATAGAGGGAAACTTTTTGGTGGAAGGGGGTTGTTTCCCTTTACAAGTAACCCAAAGCTGTTAGGATATTTGCTTGTGTTATTAACACTAATTCTGAAGGGATTTTTTTTTTTAAAACAAAGTAAATTGCTTTACTGAAGTTAAATATCTTGTTAACATTTATTTTTAAAACACACATTAAATACATTATATTATGGTACATATTTAGTCTTTAGTTAATCTTCTGGTTGATCCAGGGATACTTTCCGATGTCTTTATTCAACCTCAATTACTATGTCTAAAACTTGATATTATTTTTTTCAATGTTGATGGTACTTGTTCCAAGAGATCATCTTTTTACTGGTTGGCAGTTCTACTCTAATCATGTCAGGGCAATGGAATCCCCATAATAAGAAACATGCAAAATTGCAGTTCTTGCCATTTACATGAGGAGGTGAATACCTCCCTCTCCACTAGCATTGGTGGATGTGTAACAGACACCTCCACTTAATTTACACACTTTGCTTTTCTCTGCACAGCTTCACCCATATGCTCAACCTTATCATATATCTGCAGAATCTTATCTTTAAAATTTGACTTTAAGTCATGTTTAACAATACATACGCCTCTTCTTTCTTAATTTTCTCTATATAACTATATAAAAAGCTACATTTATGCACTACATGTGATTTGATTTGCCAATGAATACTTTTAATTAAATACTACTAGTTCTAATCCCCCCAAATTTTCCATCCAGTTCAGCCTGATGAGGGGGCTTAGGACTCCTGAAAGCTTGCTATTTTGTTGTCTAGTAGCCAATAAAAGGTATAACCACTCCATTTGGATGTACTTGTAAGCAAGGAGGTGTGTACTATAACCATGATTGGTTGTGAGAAACGGACAGGAATAATCTATTGCTTTCAGCTATCCTCCAGATGTTTAAACCTAAAACTCCCAGAATTTCTCAAAAATATAGAGAAAGCCAGGGAATGCTGGGAGATGTAGTTTTCTAACATCTGGGCACATTGTTTAAGAATCCCCTGTTTACATCATACCTATGACTGGAGTGTGTGTTTATTTTCTAAGTGGTGTTTCAATTGCGGTGACGCCTGGCGCACAAGCAATCTAACCCATCTAGGATTTTTAATGTCAGATTATAGGTGGTGTTAGGTCAGCAGAATCTTAGGGGACAGGAGTACAATGCACCAAAGATGTGTCTGAATCAGTAGAGCAATAGCAGCTCTGGGTGCATCACGTGTGAGTTTTAAGCCGTTGCTTAAAAAAGAGAACACTGAGTAATCGCCACAAGTTTATGTTTTAATGTTCCAGCTGATATTGAACAACAGCATCTTCATTCGCCTCACACATTTCACATCAGACCACTGAGAGAAGAGACATATCACACTAATATTGAATAAGATAACAGATACACATTACTTTATAATTACTTTGTACTATTCTTGAAAGGGAGTCACTGAACAATAACAATTTATTTAAGGTGTGGCACAACAAGGAATGGTTCCTTTTGAGGGATGGTTACTTTTTTATTTTATTAATCTGCCCTATAATTATGAATTAAAAACACTGCGTCATTCATTTCTACTGAATTATAAAATGACAAGTAAATACACTCATTTAATTAAACTCCTGTTGTGAATTGGTTTAGAGGGGAAAGTGACAAAGCGTTGGTACGTTAGCATTTAATAAGCCGAATTCATTGGGGGTACTTCATGTCTCTAAATGGTTCCATTATGTTTCACAGGAATTAAATACATTAATTAAATAATTCTTGGATTAATTTTTTTATTTTGCTAAATACAACTCTGACATAATAACCTGTCACACAGGTGTTCTTTTCTTAATGCAGTATTCATGTTGTTCATTAAATGGCCTTGACATAGTAACGTTTAGTTAAGAGTGGCATTGTGCACAGTGGTTCCCAGAAGAAATAAAACAGTGCAAACCAAGTAGCTATATCAGAACATGTACAAAGAACTAATATTCCAAATTTATTACTGCTTAAATCCTAATTATCATACATGTAAAAATGTCCGTAATGTAGACAAAAACAACTACAAATATTCTAATTTGTTAACAAGTAATCTTAAAATCAACCAGATGAAAACGTATACTTACTATTTTATCCCCAAAACCAAAACCATATTTACTAGCTGTAGACATTCCCTAAAAGTAGCTCATCTCATGATGATGTTCAGGCGCTGAGTCACCCCGGTTCTTCTGGGTAGCAGCAGTCCGTTTTGGCTATGACGGCTGACATACAAGAGCTGGTACAACGTTAAGAGCTTCAGAATACCTTGATTATAAATACTAAGATATGTTTGTATTTTGTGCCAAAAGAAGGCATCTGGCCTCATGAAAAGAATGAAGTTAAAGAAAACTAATAATCCTTGTTAAAAGCTTTTCAAATTGGCAGGTACAAGGTATCTATGAATTCCTGCACAGTGTCTGTTTCCCCCCATTTCTGTTCCTGTAGCAACTGACAGTTATGGATTTGACGGTGACATCACAGCCAATGACGAGGTTAATCCCATGTCTGGCCTCTTCGGAATGCCCAGGCTAGTACAGCTCACTACCTGTTTCTAAATTGCTCAGTTTCCATGAGGCATCAGAAGCCATAGCAGGCTACAGTAATGATTCAAGGACAAAGTTGATATATCAACATTATTTAAAGGAGACCATTCTTTCTAAAAGATGTTCTTATAAGGTGGAGTTTCCCTTTAAAGTGCATCAAAAAATAAAGGGTATTCAATAAGACAAAGACAAAGGTCTGATCGTTAAAATTGTGCTAATTTTGCCCAACCAATCAGATGTTAGATGTCAAATGTTAAATAAGATTGATTGGTTGGGGCAAAAATTAGTCCACCATTTTAACGATAAGAACTTTATTAAATCTTCCTGATAGTTTTTTTTGGGGGTGGTGCTTCATAACAGCACACACATGTGACTGTCACACACGTCTGGTTCATCGCGACTTTCGAGTGTATCTTTAAAAGCCTAGTAAATTGACAACCGAAAAGCTAGGACACTATGGAGAGACACATTTGCCCTTTAAGCTACATTATAGTATATTCCATGCTAGAGCACTTTCAGTCTGTAGATGTGACTGCTTAGATTGTAAAAGCTTAACATGCTGAGAGGGGGGCTTTTATTGCAGGCAGAGATGGTCACATCATGACAAGCTAGTGAAGAAGGGATGTTTATTTTAGTATATTGCTATACCTGCAATAAATCTCACACTTATATATTAAACAGTGAACCAGACGAGAAAGATCCATTAGGCAAGTAGGGCACAGTAGGCACATGGCTAGGGGCGCCTGAGTTGGAGGAGCGGCTGTCATCTCTCTTCCCCAATCCAACCCTTTAAGCCTATTTCTTCCCCCAAAAAAAGAAAACGGGTGGGTTTAGGGGTGGCCAGGATTTTGGGCCTACAGCTTTGAGTGTAAATCGCCTGGATGATTTTATTGGAGAAGGGCTTTTTTGAACTCTACTTGTTGAAAGACCATTGCACAAATACTACAATACAAGGATTGTGGAGCACTAATTTACAGACTAATTTGCGAAGTGCACTGATTGGTCAACATTATATACAAAAAAAAGTAATCATGCACATTCCTAGGCCCCCATACAATATCATATATCTGCACATGGCATCCAGTAATATAAACCCCTTTGTTATAATGTATACCAGTGTGCAGATATGATATTGTATGGGCCAGGAAAATGTGCATTGATTATCTTTCTATGTTTGTCCATATCACACAATGGACTGTCCTCAGAGTCCCTAAAAAACGAAGTAGTTAAGCTTGTGGAAGTACGCAAACAACTAAGCAAATAGGTACACAAGGTGGGGTGTTGTTGCATTGTGAAGTTGTCCTAGGTCATTGGAATGGAAGGGTCTGCCCATGTTCTAGAAATAAAAGATATTATAGATTAGTAAAAAAAATGAAGTCAGGTATCAGAAGAAGCTCTGGTGCTCATTTTAGGGAAGGCAATTGGAGAATTTGGAGGTATCAATATGTATTCAATATAGTTTAGGGTGTGCTCTTTGCACGGGCGAGCAGGTATCACTACAGACACCAACACAGCTATTTATATTGTGGTTGCAAAGCATTTTACGCAAAGTTTAATGGCGCAGACAGAACTCCGCAAAGGATAACACCAGTTTGTACAGAGCCACAAACAACAATATTCAATTGCCGAGAGGCCAGCGATTGAGGATCTCGGTACTCCGTTTGTTTTAATAAAGAGAACAGTTTGCCAGTCTGACAAAACTCAAAGCGATACAAAGAGTGTCATCTTGTTAAAAAATAGTACATAAAAAAATGTATTATTTCGTTTCTGCAATGTATAGTTCATGAGTATTGAAGTACAAGCAGACTCCTAAGTAAAAAAAAACCTTAGATCCTGGGAATGATCGAGGTTCAGAAATGTTCTTTGCATATCAATCTTTTGGACTGCACAAAATGCAGAGATTTATTACAACATTGGATGCCACAGGCCAAAGCTGTCAAACTACTTCAGCTACATGGGACTACAGCCTTTTGCATGTGTCTCCTCCTTTTTGGCCAAGAAGAGCATTGTTCTCTTCTTCCGTCCCAAGGCTGTTGGAGCTGTTTAAGAAATTAAGAATCTTACAGGTTGGTTGTTGCAGAGCCCTACTTCAAGAAGAGGGTTTAATGTTGACGACCGGAGGTCTTGAAAGTGAGAGATAAGGAAATTTGTTAATGAAAGATCTTTAAGAAGTCCAAAATGCCTCAACAACTAATCAGTATTACAAAAAATGTTGTTCACATAACAAAAGAGCTTTGTCAAAGAGTTGCCATCCATCAGTTACTCTTGTTAAAGGTATGTCCACCCCAAAACTAACCTACACTAACTGACCTGCACTTGCTCACGATGTTGTAACCACTTTGTGATTATTGATCGTGTGGAATGCAGCAGTAAGTTAGAGCTTTTGCATGCCTTTAATCCAAACAAAAAAGGC
Source organism: Hymenochirus boettgeri (assembly GCA_019447015.1). Classification (NCBI taxonomy): domain Eukaryota; kingdom Metazoa; phylum Chordata; class Amphibia; order Anura; family Pipidae; genus Hymenochirus; species Hymenochirus boettgeri. The sequence goes on from CM033471.1 coordinate 181,340,093, forward strand.
TTAAATGGGAGCAAAAAAAACAGCCTAATAATCATCGCTAATTTATTGCATCGCTGCACTCTGTGATATAACAAAAGTCTTTGGAAATGGCACAGGCAATGCAAAATGAGTGCCAAAATCCTTGCTACTACTAATTTACATTGGTTAGCATGGGATTTGCACTTATTTTCCCATTTGCATGGTATATTACATCTGCCTGTATAACTATATATGCTTTCTTTACTTTGCTTATTTACCACTTTGGTGAAGTGCCGATGATTGAGGAAAACAGAAATATGTTTCAATTACCATAATGGATTGTTTCCCAGTCATAGTTCATGGCCACTTTACAGAGACCATTTCCTATTACTTGGAAAACTTAAGACATATGTAGGTCTGGGACAGCCATAGATATTTGTTTCCTGGTCCAGTGGGATAGAGGGAGGAGCTTATACTTAGAGAATGTTGTATGAAATTGATTCTGGCAAAATTAAATGCTGCCCACTGACTGGTTCTGACCAGAGAGGCCGAAATGACATAGTTTTGTTAGTTTTTGGATTCGAGATCTCGGGAAAACCCCAAAATCTGAAGCACGAGAAACGGAACGAATTTTCAAAGTTGCGAATGTACAGAGCATTTTCAATAATTTTCAAACTACTTCGAAACTTCGAAAATACATCAGAGACCACTTTCAAGTTTCCGTCGTATTTTCGAATGTTCAAGGCTATTTTTCGAAAATTGACAGGTGAGAAGGGGAGCCTATTAATGCAGGCAAGAATGGCCACATGGCTAAAAACAGGAAGAGTTCAACCCGGAAGTAATATTGCTGAACTTTGCAGCATAACTTCTAACAAATTATCTAGAGTGTGATTATGTTATTTGAAGGTATGATGGAAGGGTTTTATATAATCTACTAGTTTGGAGAATTGGAGACCAAGTTACCCTTTAAACATCTCTTCTATAAGTCTTTGCATATTTCTGCTAGTTTGTATAATACCCTTGTACTGTCAAGACTACAGAGTGATGTATTGAGCAGTATTGGCTATCCTATCTCTGATGTGAACTTGTTAGGTAACTTCAAAAGGTCAGAAAGGCTGAACTCAGTAATAAGGATCTTGCTCTGTCTTAAAAAGAAAAAAAAACTTGAATGGGCCTTACACCCTTGCAGTGCCTTAGAAGTTGGCCTGGTCGCTAAGCGCCAGAATGGCCATCTGCACATTTTACTTACGTTAGTTATACAAGCTGCACCAACGCAACACAACTGCGCACAAAAAATGGTAGGAAAGCTGCATACTTTGATATTTGGGTTTTATATATTATTTCCTTGTATATATTATTAATGTGTTGATTCATGAAGTCCTATTTGTCATATACAGTCTTATGAATTTCATTCTATATGATGTTTTTACATTTTTAGTAGCCCCCCTCCATCCCTATACTTGGTTTGGTTTTGTGTATTTTTAACCCGAATACATATATATATATGGAACGATAGACAGAAATAAAAAAAGATATATAATCAGAATAAAGGAAATGTGGCAAAACATGGCCAAGGATTACAGCAGCTCGCAAACTAATCTCATATTTAATAAGTTACGGGTTCATAAGAGGAACAGTGCTAGCAGTTATACTACCGATTTATTTGACTACAGTATACAGTCTTCCATAAACAACCAATCTAATGGTACTGACTTATAAATGTAAGATAAAAGTGAGTGATTTACAAACACTCAAGATCATTAACATAGTAATATGCACATTTATGAAGAAAGAACGAAAAATTTACTAGGTAATTTACTAATAGATTGAAAGAAAACATATGACTTACGGCTCAGGATAAAATATTAGTATTAGTAAAAACCAGAAACGTACTCGTATATAGACATGAGAGTTGATGCCTTATATATTAGTTACGTCCTTCTACTTACTAACGGCAATCAGAAAAATACCTGGAGTTTTATGTACATGTAATCAGCAGTAACTTATTGTAATGCCAGCTACTCTATGTAATACAATAACTTTATGTAATAGCAGTAACGTTAGTAATGCCAGCTACTCTATGTAAACAATACACTTTATGTATAGATAGTAACTTTATGTACTACCAGCTACTCTATGTAATAACAATAACTTTATGTAATAGCAGTAACTTATGTATTCCCAGCTACTCTATGTAATACCAATAACTTTATGTAATAGCAGTAACTTTATGTAATGCCAGCTACTCTATGTAATACCAATAACTTTATGTATAGCCAGTCAACTTTATGTAATGCCAGCTACTCTATGAATACCAATAACTTATGTAATAGCAGTAACTTTAGTAATGCCAGTACTCTATGTAATACCAAAACTTTATGTAATCGCATAAACTTTATGTAATTACAGCTACTCAGGAATAACAATAACTTTATGTAAATAGCTTAGACTTATGCATAGCCAGTTTACTCTATGTATACCAATAACTTTATGTCATAGCATAACTGTATGTAATGCATAAACTTATGTACTATACATGTAATCCCAATCACTTTAGGTAATTAGCCAGCACTTATGTAATACAATACTATTATACAAATATTATGTAATAGCAGTAACTTTATGATTACCAGCTATCTATGTAATCAATAACTATGTAATACAGAATAACTTTATGTAATAGCAGTAAACAGTCTATGTAATACCAATAACTTTAGTAATAGCATAACTTATGTAATGCAGCTACTCTATGGTAATACCAATAACTTTATGTATAGCAGTAATATTATGTTAATGCTAAGCTACTTATGTAATACCAAAACTTTATGTAATAGCAGTAATTTATGAAATGATCAGCTACTTATGATAACTCACCAATACTTTATGTAATACCAATAAACTTTATGTAATAGCAGTAACTATGTAATGCAGGTACTCTATGTATACAATAACTTTGTACCAAATTATGTAATAGCAGTAAACTTATGTATCCAAGCTACTTATGTATAATTAAATATTGATACCAATAACTTATGTAATGCCAGCTACTCTAGAATACCAATAAACTTTATGTAATAGCAGTAACTTATGTATGCAGTACTCTATGTAATACCAAAACTTTATGTAATCAAGGAACTTTATGTAATCAGCTACTCTATGTAATACCATAACTTTATAATGCAGGAACTATGTAATGCCAGCTATCTAGTAATACCAAAACTTTATGTAATAGCAGTAACTTTTGTAAGCCGCTGACTCTAGTATATACCATAACTTTATGTAATAGAGTAACTTTTGTATGCCAGCTACTCATGTAATACCAATAACTTATTGTAATAGCAGTAACTTTATGTAATACCAGCTACTCTATGTACTACAATAACATTTAGAATAGCAGTAACTTTATGTATTACCCAGGCTTTATCATGATGGAAGTACCAATAACTTTATGTAATACCAATCAACTCTATGTATACTAGTAACTTTGTATACCAATAAATTGTATGTAATAGCAGTAATTATGTTAGCCAGCTACTTATGTAATACCCAATAACTTTATGTAATACAACTTTATGTTATGCCAGCTAAGTTATGTAATACCAAAACTTTAGTAATAGCAGAACTTTATGTATATACCAGCTACTCTATGTAATACAATAACTTTATGTAATAGCAGTGAAACTTTATGTAAACCAGCTACTCTATGTAATACCAATAACTTATGTAATAGCAGAATAGAATGCCAGCTTACTATGTAATACCAATAACTTTATGTAATAGCAGTAACTTTATGTAATGCCCAGCTACTAGGTAATACCAATAACTTGGTTAATAGCAGTCAAATTTATGTAATACAGCTACTCTATTAATACAATCAACTTTATGTATAGCAGTAATTTATGTAATGCCAGCTACTCTATGTAATACCAAAACTTATGTAATAGCAGTAACTTATCTGAATGCAGTACTCTATTGTAATACAAAGTAACTTAGTAAATATCAGTAAATTATGTTAATACCAGTACGTCTATGTAATACCAATAACTTATGTAATAGCAGTAACTTTATGTATACCAGCTACTCGATGTAATATAAACAATAACTTAGTAATACCAGCCTACATTATGTAATACCATAAATTTATGTATATGCAGTAACTTATGTAATGACAGTATAATAGTAATACCAGCACTTACTGTAATCGTAGGATGCCACTTCTATGTATACCAAAACTTTATGTAATAGCAGTAACTTATGTATTACCTAGCTACTCTATGTAATACAATAACTTATGTAATACAAATTAACTTTATTGTACTAGCGTGAACGATATACTGTAGTAATACTACCAATAACTTTATGTAATACGCCAGTAACTGTACTGTAAGCCAGCTACTCTATGTAATACCAATAACTTTATGTAATAGCAGTAACTTTAGTAAGCCAGCTACTCTAGTATACCACAATAACTATGTAATAGCAGTAACTTTGTACTGCACGATATCGGTGTAATACAATAACTTTTATGTAATAGCAGTAACTTATGTAATGCCAATACTTATGTAATACCAAATAAACTTTATGTAATCGCAGTAACTGTTGATGTAATGCCAGCTACTCTATGTAAACCAATAACTTAGGTAATAGCAGTAACTTTATGTAAATGCAGCTACTTAGGGAATCACCAATAACTTTATGTATACATATTTAATAGAGTAACTTATGTAATGCCAGCGACTCTATGTAATACCAATAACTTTATGTATACCAATAAACTTTTATGTATAGCAGTAACTTTAGGTAATCAGCTACCTCTATGTAATACCAATAACTTTATGTTAATACGTCACATACTTTATGTAATGCCGCTACTCTATGTAATACCAATGAACTTATGTAATAGCAGTAACTTTATGTTAATGCTCAGCGCTCATGTAATACCAATAACATTAGTATACCATAAACTTATGTAATACCAGTACTTATGTAATACAGCAATAACTTTATGTAATAGCAGTTAAACTTTATGTAATGCCAGCACTCTAGTAATACCAATAACTTATGTAATCAAGCAGTAACTTTATGTAATGCCGCTACTCTATGTAATACCAAAACTTTATGTCAATAAGCAGTAACTTTAGGAGTAATGCCAGCGATACACTATGTAATACCATTACTTTATGTAATAGCAGTTAACTTTATGTAATTACTTCAGCTACCTATGTAATACCAATAACTGGTAATTGCAGTAACTTGTATGATACCAGCTACTTATGTAATACCAGAAAGTTATGAATACACATAACTTTATGTAATAGAAGTACGTCTATGTAATACCAATAATTTATGTATATAGCAGTAAACTTTATGTACCACTGACTATGTATACAATAACTTTATGTATACAGTAATATTTAGTAACAGCTATTTATGTATACCAATAACTTTATAGCAGTAACTTTATGTAATACCCAGCTACTTATGAATCCCAACTTTATGTAATGAGAACTTTATGTAATACACTATGTAATACCAAGTAATTTAGTAAATAAGCGTAACTTTAGTAATGCCAGCTAAACTTTAGTAATACAATAACTTTATGTAATGCAGTAACTTATGTAATGCCGATACTCTATGTAATCAATAACTTTATGTAATAGCAGTAAACTTTATGTAATAACCAGCTACTATGTAATAACAATGTAACTTTATGTAATAGCAGTAATTTATGGAATGCCAGATACTCTATGTAATACCAATAACGTTATGTAATAGCAGTAACTTTAGACTGCCAGCTACTCTATGTACTAACAAATCCTTTAGTCAATCCGAACTTATGTAATACCAGCTACTTATGTAATACCAAAACTTATGTAATAGCAGTAACTTATGTAATACCAGACTACTCTATGTAATAACAATATAACTTTATGTAATAGCAGTAACTTTTGTATACCAGGACTCTATGTAAAACAATAAACTTTATGTATACCAGCTACGATGTAATACCAAAACTTTATAATACTATGAGTAACTTTAGTAATACCAGTAAAAATATGTAATACCAGCTACTCTATGTAATCTAGAACTTTATGTAATACCAGTAACTTATGTAATGCCAGCTACTCTATGTAAATACAATAACTTTATGTAATACCATAACTTTAGTAATACCAGTAAATCTATGTAAACGTTCTATGAATCTAGTATAAATTTATGTAATACCAGCTACTTTATGTAATACCAATAACTTTTATGTAAGCCAGCTACTATATGTAATACCAATAACTTTATGCATACCAGTCAACTTTATGGATACAGTAACTTATGTGTATACCAGCTACTCTAGTGTAAAGCCATATAACTTTATGATAATATGTAGGATACTTATGTAATAGCCAGCTATTATGCTATAACTAGTAACTTTATGTAATACCTGTAAAAATTTATGACATTCCAGACTCCTTATGAATCTAGTTACTTTATGTAATACCACTAACTTTTATGTAAGCCAGCGACTATATGTAATACCAATAACTTTATCTAATCCAGACATATGCTTGATGTATACCAGTAAATTTATGTAATACCAGCTACTCTATGTATCTAGTTAACTTTATGTAATACCGAGTAAATTATGTACTACAGTATTAATAACTAGCTAACTTTAGTAATCCAATAACTTTAGAATACGTACTTAGTATGCAGCTACTCTATGTAATACAGTACTTTATGTAATACAGTACTTTATGTAATCCAGATACTCTATGTAATACCAATAACTTTAGTAATACAAACTTTAGGTAAATTATGTATCAGTACGTCTGTGTACTCTAGTAACTTAGTAATACACAGATAACTTTGTAATGCCGTACTTTATACTACTATGTAATCCAATAATTTATGTAATAGCAGACTTTATGTAATCGCAGCTATCTTATGTGAATACCAGCTACGTTATAGTAATACGCAGTAAATTATGAATTACAGTACTTAGTTCTAGCTACCTAGTAATACCATAACTTTATGTAATAGCAGTACATTATGTAATTACAAGCTACTCATGTATACCAATAACTTATTAATAAGTAACTTTATGTAATCAGCAGTAACTTTAGGTGATATACAGACTACTATGTACCAACTAACTTTATGTAATACCGCTAGCCGATATGTAATACAATAATTTATGTAATTAGCGTAACTTTGGAGCTGTAAGTAAGTCATATACCAGATACCAGACTCTATGACTAGTCTAGACCCTAACGTTATGTAAGCACGTACTCAATATTTATATCAATACAGCTACTCTAGTATACCAAAACTTTATGTAATACAGTAACTTATATGTAATCACCCTAGTCTACTGCTAATACGAGTAGATCTAGTATAAGCATTATGTAATACCAGTACTTTATGCTAATAACCAATAACTTAGTAATGCCGTACTTATGTAATACCAATAATTTTACTGCAATACCAGTAACTTTAATGTCTACAGTAACTTATGTAATA